>JAYJME010001190.1:0-17468 GCA_036873775.1 Costaria costata
ATGAAAAGATGGGTTTCTGCGGACTTGAAGTTTTTTGAGGCGCCGCGAGCGGTCTACAGTACTCTGTGCTAGAGGGCTTCGGGCCTCGCGCTGCGGCTGCTCCGGTGGCAATGCCTCTCGAGATTGACGGATCTCGCCTCTGACGCAGTCGACGGCACGACACAAGCTTGCTCGGATAGCTTCGGTTTCATGGAACATGCCACATCGAGTTGAACAACTCCCCAACTTGAACTTATATTTGGACAAGGAAGGGCACAAGAAGTCTAAAAATACATATTTTTGAATTTATTTTTTTGGATTTGCCTTGGAAATGCCTGCTTGGTAATTCACTTTTGGATCAATCATATACATGCAAATTATACCCATATTTTTATATTTTATCCAAATGCAATTTGCTAAATTCCTCGTTTCGACTGACTTCATAACGAATGACAGCTGCCTTTCCTATAAATGTTTCCAACCGAAAAGGGGACTAACTTCGATGCGAAAGCATACCCTTTGCGCGCAACGCCATGTAACTCCCAGATTGGCATTCTTTGTTGGCATTTACATTCGCGCTGAAGCCCGTCTGTGTCCCAACTATCTGTGTCACTAGGGTTTAGAACGCGTCGCGCCGCACCAATGGCGGAGCGGCCACAATTTGGATTTAGGACAAAGTCCGTACGTCACGCGAAACATAGGAATTGCAGGGCTAGGACCTAGGTCAACATGGAGAAATTCAGGGACGAATGGGGCACCCATAAATGCGCGAACAATGCGGTTATCATAAGAACGAATACCGAATACAGGGGGTTCCCCGACCCAAGAGAGGGTGGCACAATATAATAGTGTAATGAAGCCCACGGAAGGTACAACCTGTCCTCCATCCACGGGATCACTGGGAGGCTCTAAACTCTAGAAAATGAGGGAGGAGTCAAAGCCGCCGGTAGTGTAGTCCGGCACGGCAGGAACATGGCCTGGTTGGTGCTAGCGCCGAGCGCGGGAGTATAAACCTATTGGAAAATGTACAGGAGATTATGATACTCGCCAGATGTATCCGCACTAACTAAACAGAGGGGTGCACCCAGACGTAGGGGCTATGCAGTGGTAGGAAATGGTATTTGCTTGGAAGGAACAAGTTGAGACAAAGTATTGTCCCCAATAGAGCCATAGCACTGCGGAAAACCACAGCCCCTCTCAAGCAACAACCGACCGCGAAATAGAAGGACGCTCTTAAAGAGGTGGGCGAAAGCGCTGTGTGCTTCAGGGAGCACGGGGGTAGGAAGCCAAAAACGACCCCCGACGTATGTACGCGAACTCGACCTTGCGAGCCAACAACACTTCAAAAACTCGCAAAAACGCTAATATTGATCATGACGCATAGAAGCCTAGGACAACGGAGATATCAGCAAGAAAACCCGGCATAAGACGAAGAGATTGAAGGTGGTATGACGGGTCAGTTGAAGAAAGACACCGATGCACCCGCAAAAGGCGCGGGAAAGAAGATGACCCACCGGTGATAGGCAGTAAGCAATTGGGCGTAAACACGTGTAAATGCGAGAAAACATTTAAAAAACATGATGTATTAGTCGCACATGTTCTGAACTATAGAAGTGTGAAAGTTGATAGCGAATATCTAGCACAGTATAGAAGTCGTGAGAACATCACGGCAAAACACATACCCGCGCTAACTCGACGAAGGAGCTGGAAAATACAAGCTCTTACGTGGAGACAACAGAAAGCACTGGTGAAGAGAGATTTTTTCGGCCCGAATCTCGCTGAAGACAGGGCAAGCATCGTAGTCGACATGGAAGAATGCAAGGTTGTGTTCTGTAGGGTACGTACAGAAGTGTACCTGGGGTATTTTCCCGGGTATTACCCATACCCGACACTTCGGTGAGTTCTGTAAGGGACTCATTCCCCTACCCGAGAGTTCTGTGAGTTCTGTAAGACTTCCATGCCCGTACCCGGAACTTCTGTGCGATCTGTAAATACTCATACCCGTACCTGGGGTACGGGTACAACGTCTTATACCTGTACCCGAAACTTCTGTGAGTTCTGTAAGAACCTCATACCCGTACCCGAAACTTCTGTGAGTTCTGTAAGCACCTCATACCCGTACCCGAAACTTTTGTGAGTTCTGTAAGGACTTTATACCCTACCCGGAATACACAAACCCTACAGAACATAACCTTGGAATATTGCGTTTGTTGCTGTAACTATAAGTAGCTCGTATATCACATACATAAAATACGTCTAATACGAGTATGATAATCCTCAAGCGCAGCTGACACTTTTTTTTTACGGGTCTCTCCCGCCGCCTTCTCGTGCGGTTTCTTCGCCGGAGCGCGCCCCCGCCTCCCCGTGAACGGACGGCGCCGCGGATACGCTCGCGCGATGCCTTGACGTCGGAATCTACGACGGGTATCTACGCATTAACTTACCGGCCTTTCCTGCCCTCTCAGAGATTTGGCGCAACGCCTCACGACAGCGGCAATGTTTTATCGTGATTCCTTAGGTGTGCGCTCTCCGACCTCCGGTCCCCCGTGAGCGTCGGCCGCCGTGCCGGCGAAGCCGTCGTGGTGACCTTCGCGGGCGGGCGGTCGTGAGGTCGAGATCTACGCCATGTTTCACACGCCCGGTACATACATGCCACCCAGCAGGTTTCGTTGAGATGACATGTTTTTGGCTGACAAGTATGATACGTACATATTATACGTACATTTCATTGTAATTTTTTTGGCGAAAAGTAGAGGCTGCAACGGCAACGTATGATCCGATCGGGACGAGTTCTCGGGACAGAAGCCGCTATTAATAGGAGAGCTATTAAAATCTCAATCGGTCAAAGCCGTATCAGCTCTGCTACCATGGCCTGTTTGATTAACGTTTTACCTTGATCCCACGCCGACGTGACCCTGCTTGCCACCCGGAAGTGGGACCGCCAAACGGACCCTGTCAAATAGATTGCTTCGGCAGGGGGCAGGGGGGGGGAAGGGGTGGGACCGCAGCGACTGGTCAACCACAGTCATCCACGAAAACGATGCAATAACGTATTTGCGGTAACCCAGATCTGCGGTCGGTACTGCTGCGGTCGGTACTGCTGCGGTAGGTACTGCTGCTCATTTTTTTGTAAATTGCTTCCGTGGTGCGTTACTGCAAACGTCAAATTTGGACTAAAAAAAATGTACCTGGTATAGTTTTTGAACTGCCGATCTGTCGACAAGATCCGTCAGACACTTGCTGCCGCAGTTTTTCTGAATCTGAAGTTAGCATAGCTCTCCTCGATGTCATCGATGCACAGGTCCATTCCTCTCACACGACAAGTGGATTTCCGTGTGATCTATCCCCGCGTCTTCGAGTTGAGACACAGCTGCCGCGAAGAACTCCTCTTGCTCTTCGTGGTTGTTTGTGCTCCTCGGAGGCCATGCCACGACTTGGACTGCGAAGAGCACTTGTATCGCGAACTTGCTGCGCTCACACTAACACACACACGCGCGCTTCCTGCCGTTACTGTTATGATGTTGCTGTGTTGCTGTTGTGGTGGTTGCTGCTCCTACTGCTGTCTAGCCTTGCTCTCGTCGCACGCCACCCACGAGCCTTGTGTTCTCACACCGCTGTTGGGTGACATGTGCCATGTACCATGTAGTGCCATCTGCCCGACACACCTGCTCGGCATGTTTATCTCAACCAACCGCGAGACGCCGGGGACACCTTGACCAACCGGGTCATGTGGTCGTTGCGCTGTGCGACAACCATCGGCTCTATCAAATGGTATAGCAAATGTGCATAACCTACGCGAAATAGAGCACTTTAAAAGGGAAAACAGAATGCTTTGCCGTCGGTTTGCCGTCGGTAGTTAGTCCCCCAAGGTGGTCGTTGTAGTGCAACTTTTCCTTACCGCGAACACCTTGATATCGCTTCACATATTGTAGGCCCGAGGTATCATAATATCGTAATAAAGTTCTTTCGAGGAGAATCTTCCCGTCGAACCCGTTGAAAAAGGGGCTGCTGCTAAACGAACCGTTGCATTGTGTGATATGGTACTCCGTATAACACTCGTATGGTATGATAACGGTATTTTGCCTGTGGCAGTAGACTATTACTATTAGTAATATTAATACCAGGTAGTGGTTTTGCGTTCGCTGACAATCGGCCCGTTCCTTGCTCCCCTGTCCCCTCCGCCGCGCAGCGAACATTTTCTGCGGAAACATGAACCCCACCTCGAACAAGCACGACCTCGAACACATTTTCAACGAGTACGGGAAGATTGTCGACATTTGGGTGAGTTTTGTCTTTGTTCTCAGTCTCAACCTGAACCTGGAAATTAGTCTTCATGTCACTCTGAACCTGAATCTAAATCTGAATCTGAATCTGAATCTGCCCGCTCTGTGTATTATATGGCAGAGGAGGCAAGCCGAAGTATCGAGTAATCGCGTTTTGGACAGGTGTTGGTTGGGAGCTACAATACTGCGGTAGAGGTATAGCTTGTACAGAGGCCAGGGGTTACACTTAGTATCCTATCAGCAGCATGGTTGGCGAGTTTCTTCTCACTCCGACGTTATCCCCTTCAGAGTTGCACGCGCGATTTTTGGGGACTTGGAACACGATACGCTTAACAGTACACTAAGCAGGACACTTAGCGGTACACTTACTGTATTACTGGGGACCATAGTAAATATCATAGGACCAAATATGGTTAGCAAAAATAGGGAAATATATAGATTTTGGTGTCTACAGTAGGTTCTATTGTCTTCAGTAGGGCCTATTAACTATGGACCAATATTTTTACGAAGCAAACATAAGGAAATATATAGGTTTTGGTGTCTACAGTAGGTCCTATTGTGTGTACAGCAGGTCCTATTAACTATGGTCCCCCGTAATAGTACACTTATTAATAGCAGTGGTATACCCTGGTGAGGGTTAAGCGAACGAAAATTGAAGATGACATCACAACGAAAGCGGCCGGCTGGACAAGCTATTTTTTGTATTTTGTCTGATGTGACAGCACCATCAACACCTGTCAGCTTACTTATCCGCCACACAAGTGTGCTAACACTGCCGCGCTCTTGACTCTGCACCGCAGCCGCAAACTGGTGTAGGCCCTCCCCTCGCACGCCCTTTGAGTTGATTGGTCCGTGAATTGACATTGCGGTCATTTGATTGGTCATCCTTGCCGTCTCAAGCGTAGCGGTTTAGTGTCGGCGCGGCGTGCCGCAATTCGACTGCTTCCGCTTCTGATTGTTTTGCTTCGACACCCCTCTCTTTGTCTACTCCTTACTTTGTATGATGCCAATCAACACGGCAACAGCGCGCAACGTGTACTACTGTCTGTGCGGACGCTTGTTGTAGCACGCTTTGAAGTTTGAAGATCCTAGTGCTCCTAAGTTCTCCTAAGTTCTCCTAGTTCTGCTAGTTCTGCTCGCCTGACGTTGGGACTCCTGCGCAGTCTCCGCTATCTCCCAAGCCCGAAGAACGACGACCGAAGTACGCTACAGTGCACCGCAGCAGTACACCACAAAGTACGCCACCCCCCTAGAGCTGCAGCGCGACTGCGACCACGGGAGCCGTTCTACGATCCGTTCTACGTTCCGTTCTCCGGACTGCTCTGCGGATCGTTCTCCGAAGTGTTGTCCCGACGGGCTGTTCTCCCGTCATGACTAGGCCGTCCGACTTGCGGACCGTTCTTGGGAGCGTTCGACCGCCCGGTCTCACGTCGCGTGCTTTGGTGCCCCCTATCTGACCGGCCCGCCCTGAGAGGGAGGTATGGTTGAACGCTGTTCTATTATTAGGAATGTTGCCGCGGCCTTGGTTTGAGTTCTCGTGTCACATGATATAATATTGATATCATCGAGACGTACGGTTCACGGTGCGGTAGTTAGTTTTTGTAGGCGCTTGGCGCATTGTTGTTGATTTTGTCATTGGTTATAATAGTAGAGTGGCACATGGTATTTGGTACCTGGTATTTGGACCTACAGCTGTAGCAGTTGTTTTCGTCATTCTTGTGTAGGCACCCAAGGAACCCCACAGCATACGTAAGTACTACCAGACCTAACTACATGTACCTTACTTATTTTCTTGAATTATTCAGCAGCAGTCCCGGGTGTTCGAAAATGACAGCTACGTGTGATATACTAACTGCATGTTGTCCTATAACATCGTTTGCCTTGTTTGCTGGGGCAAGCCGCCGGAAACGCTTGCCACAGCAGCAGCTGTGCCAAGGCCTCTGAAAAACTGCGCCCTTTTAACTTTCGTTGCAGTTAGCTAGAGTTGTGCCTATGATAACGTTACCCCCGTCGCATTGCGGCGTCTGCCGCTCCCTCTTTGCTCTCGTCACTACCAGCCCGCCCCAACCTGGCCGAGCCCATCCCAACCCAACTCTTAATAGTCCCTGACGGCCACGTTCTTCGCTTCGGATTTACCGTTTCCGGTCGTAATTTTTCCTGCTTTGGCCCTGGTTCCTTACAAATGCGTGCAATGCCTCCCCAGGTGGCTAGGAAACCTCCCGGCTTCGGTTTTGTCTACATGGACGACCCGCTAGACGCCAGGTGAAAGAGAACAGGCCGCCCGCAATCACGGCGAAAGCTGATTGGCCAAGGCTGATTTGCTCAGCCATTCTGTTTTTTTTCCTCGTAATTTATTACCCGTGTGATTGGACGGGGGGCGGGGGTGCGGTCTTCTGTCCATTGCAACGATGTATGTGTTTGATCTGTATGATTTGTATGATCCGTGCGATCTTGGCAGAAATGCAGTCTTCTGTGCGCTACGACGATACGTTTGTATGATTTGTATGATGTTTGTGTGATGCGTGTGATCTGGACAGAGGTGCAGTCTTCTGTCCACTGCGACGATATGGTTGTATGATTTTGTATGATTTGTATGATCTGAACAGGGATGCCGTGAAGTCGCTGAACGGCACTACGCTGCATGGTAGCGTCCTCCGCATCGAGATCTCGGCGAACAACAAGAACAAGCTAGGCCCTCGCGGGGGGTACAAGGAGAGGAAGGAAATCACGCAGGACAGGCGCTTCGACAGGTAACAGCGTAAGAGCGACTCGATATGTATGGGACAGTATAAATGGCTGTGGTATCGCCTTTCTCTCTGTTTCTCTCGGTGAAATACTTATGGCTGGGCGAGCAAGGCCCCGGCTCCTTACAATACTGCCTCTTAGGTGGAACAGAGGCCAGGTGGATTTTGAGATCATTCCTTGCACCGGTTCTGATCATTCAACAGTATAATTGGAGTCCGTTATTTGTCCTATTACGGGGGACCATAGTCAATAGGACCAAATACTGTTAGCAAAAATCGGGAAAGATATAGGTTTTGGTGTCTACAGTAGGTTATATGGTGTCTGCAGTAGGTCCTATTAACTATGGTCCCCTGTAATACCAGGTATATTTATGTATACATGGTCGGCGTACGTATAGTCTGTCTGTGTGCCAACATTTTGCTTGTTCGACTCGAAGTGGTACGGTGTGGCTGTGGCCGTGACATCATTTTCGTATGCTGTACTGTGGTTGGCGTATGTACAGTATTTATGCTTACCCAACCATTGCGTTATCGCCGTTTCCTCGAGCATGGCCTCGACAAGCAGCCTGCTCTGTGTCCTGTGCGCGTCCCCGCATGTATTAACCCGAAACCTGCTCGTGCTCTTAATCTGAAACTGATCGTTCTCTTTCTCTTTCTATCTCGCTGACTCTCCCTCTCCCTCCCTCTGGGGTTTCGATTATGACGGTGGCCTGTTAACTTAACGGGGATACAGGCGTCGCTCTCCCTCTTATAGCCGCGACAGGAGCAAGAGCAGGAGCTTGAGCAGAGACAGGGGCCGCAACAACGATAGGGACAGGGGCAGGGACAGGGACTATTCCAATGACGGCTATGGGGAAAGGAGCAGGGACAGGGGGAGGGGCCGGGACTACGATGACAGGAGCCGCCACAGAGAGAGGAGCCGGGACAGGGACTACGGCCGCAACAGGTGTGTCGTTGGCTCAAAGAGTAAATACAGTATGATACTGATAGTATATTGGCAGAGTGGTAGTATAGCCATCATGTGCTCTATTACGGGGGACCATAGTTAATAGGACCTACTGGAAGACACAATAGGACCTGCTGTAGACACCAAAACCTATATAAATCCCTATTTTTGCTAACAACATTTGATCCGTAGTTAATAGGACCTACTGTAGACACAGTAGAACCTACTGTAGATCCCAAAAACTATATATTTCCCTATTTTTGCCAACAATATTTGGTCCATAGTTAATAGGACCTACTGTAGACACAATAGAACCTACTGTAGATCCCGAAAAGTATATATTTCCCTATTTTTGCTAACAATATTTGGTCCTTTCTACTATGGTCCCCCGTAATAGTCATCTGCAGTACGTAGGGAGATTATGTGGTACAAGATAGTGTGATACAAGGTATAAGGGAGAGTGTGGATTAGGGATGTGGGTAAATAACGTCATACCTGGTGCCTGGTATGATACAACGTTTTATGTTAATTTTAGTATCAATCCTGGTGCCTGGTATGATACAACGTTTTATGTTAATTTTAGTATCAATAAGGTGCTTATAGTTCCGGACGGCGTGGTACCTCACTGCTGTATCATTCCAGTATGTATAATACATTTTCTGTGCTTGACCGTTTTTGTGGTGTGATGATTGATGATAATTTGTGTGCACAGGGACAGGGAGCGAAGCCGCGGTCGAGACAGGGGTGCTGCACCGATCGCGTGAGAGCCGAGTTGACAGGATAGAACGTAACATTGCAAGACAGGATGTAGCCTACCAGGACAGGATGTAGCATAACGAGACAGCATATCAAATTACAAGACAGGAATGCAGTTACGCTTCAGCACTCAGGATAATTGGACGTACGTTTCCTATATTGTATCTTCGCGTGTTGGCTCTGGATTCATTTTGTGGGAACTGCTTGCTATATTGGCTCTACCGGGGATCTGATGGTAGTGTTTTCTTTTTGTCGCGGGCGAGCGACGGAAAACCCTTCGGTTAGTGTTGCTAATACAGTAGCACGAAGTATGTGTTGCATAGCCGTAGCAACTGCGGTTCTTTGCTTCGCCACTTGTGCGACTGCTCTGCCTTGCTGCTGCTGCTGTTGCTGCTGCTGCTGCGGTTGTTGCTACCGCCTGACCGGTCTACTCTCCCTGCCCCGTGCTCTCTTCCTTGTTCGTCCGCTGTGGTCAATATTTTGTGTGATGCTGTTCGTTGTGGGTGGTGTTGTGTGTTGTGCGTGATGCTGTGTACTGTGCGTGATGTTGTGTGTTTGATGTTGTGTGTTGTGCGCGGTGTTGTGGGTTGTTCGCGATGCTGTGGGTTTCTCAGTGGCATGCGAGGCGGACCCGACAGGTACTCCCAGAAGAAGGGTCCCCGCCGCACAGACTACCGCGTCAATCTCACTGGCCTTCCTCCGGGTACATCATGGCAGGACCTCAAGAGGTAAGTGAGGGGGGTGGTCGATGGCCAGGCCTTGCGACGGCAATTTGTCGTTGTATCTGTCTTGCCTCATACTGTTGTATTTGACTACTGTCTCATCATACTGTCGTACTGCTGTCCCGTCATGCGCTCCTAATGTCTTGCATGCTGTTCTATCGTATTAGAGTGTCATGGCTCCCTAGGTTTCTCTATTAATAGTAGGGCTATGTCATAATGCTGTCCTTCTGCTGCCTCGTGATGCTGTCTGTGCTACTGCTGTCTCACCATGATGTCCTACTCCTTATAATGTTGTTCTACAATGCCGTCCTACTCTGTCCTGTTGATGCCTGGTACTTGATTCGTTGAAGCCTATTCCGCAAGTACGCGGAGCCCGGCTACGTGCAGATCTACACCAAGGGAGAGGGGCTAGTGGAGTTCAACTCCTTGGACGAGATGGAGCACGTCATCAGGAAGCTCGACGATACCAAGTTCAACGGCGACTACATCCGCCTCACGGTACGTTCATTCGATCATCATGATCGTTTCATTGGTTGCTCGTTTGGTTTCGATCGTTCCATTGGTAGCTCGTTTGTTCTCTTATCATTCCATTGGCTGCTCTCTCTCCATCGTGATTGGCTGCCCGTGTTCTCTCGATGGGTTCAGTGGCTGCTCGTTTTGACTTGACTTGATCTCGTTCTTTGGTTTGCAGTTCGTTGTCCTTGATTTTGATATTGTTACATGTATTAGGAGGACGCAAGGTGTACATTGTTGGTGTTGATTATTGTCACTCGTGCTGATTAATTTGATTTTATCTTTGATTGTTGATACTGGTATGCTACAATTGCTTCGTGTAGTGGGACACAAGGTGTAAGTCGTTGGTGTTGAAATGCCACTGATGCTGACTAGTTTTCTTATCTTCGATGGTTGATATTTTGCTACATGTAAATATCAGGAGGACGCAAGGTGTAAATCGAGGCGCGACCCGAACGAGGGCAAGTCTGCCAAGGCTAGCCGCTCACAGTCAAAATCCAGGTCCAGATCCAAGTCCAGGTAAGGATACGGTACTACGGTACGCTTTACGGTACGCTTTGCGGTACGCTTTGCGGTACGCTTTGTGGTACGCTTTGCGGTACGCTTTGCGGTACGCTTTGCGGTACGCTTTGCGGTACGCTTTGCGGTACGCTTTGCGGTACGCTTTACAGTGCGGCATACGGCTCGGTTTACGGCAAGTTCGTAAGTTTTCACGGAAAGACAATGAGCAGCATTGCTGCAGCATTTATGCGCAATTGGTAAAGTTGTTCGCTGTATGCCGAGGAATGCTCGTTTTGTGTATGATCGCCGTTGTTGCTGTTGTTGTCGTTGGTGGTATTGGTGTTGATGTTGGCGTTGTCTTTACATGAATTGAAGCGTTATTTCTTCGTACCGAACTACATCCAGAACAAGACCTGTCCTTGTAGTCCCTACTACCGTGCTGATTCTCCATCCTAGAGAGATGCAGGTTTTGTGGTCGCAAACTGCGACACAGAGAACACCTGCATCGCAAATGTATCGAGCTAGGCAAATGAATTGCCAAGCGTACTTGACACGAAATAACACGCCAACCTCAATCCAAGCGAAAACGCATACTGGTACATGGTACCAGGTAATAGACCAAACGAAAACATACACTTGCGGTACGGTACTATGAATAGGTAATTGATTAAAATACGCTCGCTAAGATCTAACATTCCCTTCTCCTCCTCCTTCCCCCCCTTCTCGTCTGCCCGGGCTCGCGCTGCTCCTGTCGTGTGCATGCCATGCCGTGCTTTGTTATGCCACGCCATCGTGCTGTGCGGCCTTACCGTCATGATATGCCATGCCATGGGGCGTCGAACGCTTGGCTCGTTGCTACGGGAACATCGCGGTTGTTTGGTCAACCGATAGGTCGAGGGGTCGCCGCTCACGCTCTCGGAGGTTAGCATTAGTAACATCAGTAATACCATTTTAATAGTAGATGTGCCATAAATGTTGGCTTGATCTTCAGTAAACGTTGTTTGGATGTTCAATACTGTGTTCTTGATGTTCAATAATGCAAATGTTGCGATGATGGTGCAATTAATGTTGTTAGTGTTCAACAAGTGTCATCTTAATGTGCAGCACGTGTTGTCTTGTTGTTCAGTACCAGGGTATGTGTTATCTTGATGTGCAATTCCAGTCAAGTGTTTTATCGATGTTCAGTAAGTGTTGTCTTGATGTGCAATAAAAATCCATCATGAGGTCATATAAAACCCGTCGTGCTTGCGATTGAAGTATGCCGTTTTTCACACGCAGTTTGCAAACATGGTTGAAGTTCGGCCAAAGCGTCGATGTCACAGCTGGCGGTTTTTATTTTCTAGTAAGTGTTGCCCTTATGTTCAATATGTGTTGACTTCATGTTCAATAGTGGTTGTCTTGATGTCCAATAAATGTTTGTCTTGCCGTTCGTTTCGTGTTAACCCCTTTAGAGCCGGAAACGGTTTTTGGGGACAAAGCCACTTGGAAATAGTATGGGATCATTTTTCCGGTGGTGAAAGGGTTAAGCCGTCCATCTGCAGGTCATACCAATGCTTGCGCCCCCTGCTAATATTATAGCAAACCGCTCTTTATCACCGACAAATGTGAAGCCGGCTCAAAAACGGTTTAATCGATGTCGTTGTATCGCTTGAGCGAATACACGCAAGTACATTTCTCGTCGGTTGTGTGTGTGTTTGTGTGTCTGTGTCTGTTTGTGTCTGTGTTTGTTTGTGTGTCTGTGTGTCTGTGTGTGCATGTGTGTCCGTCATGTGTGTGTGGGCGTTTGTGTGTCCTCCATGACTTGAGTGATCACACGCTCTCTCTCTATCTCCTCTGTGTCTGTGCCACTGTGTCTTGTCTTTTTTTGTATTGTTGCCTCAGCCCTGCTACCAACCGCAAGAGGACGCGCAGCACGAGCCGTTCGCGCTCGCAATCTGGGGACCGCTCAAGGTCCCGTTCGCCGACTAAACGAAGGTGGGTTTCCACGGACTGAAGCTTGTTTTCACGGTAAAAATTACTGAAAGTAGAAGCAAGGTAGGGTACGGTAGGGTAGGGTATGGTTTGATGGAGTGAGGGTATAATGGGACAGGGAACTGTAGGGTCTAGGTATAAATAATATGTGGAAGCTAGAAAATAGAAAACGAAAGAATGACAAGGTACTTTTTTTTTTGTGTTCATTGTGCACCTGACGGTTTGTTGTGCTCAACCTGTTTTCTGTGCGCGTGGCGTTCCGTATTCCAACCTTGTGAATCACCGACGGCATGACTGAATGCCTCCCTCCTCCCGCTTTGATTGTTTTTCTTTTCTTTTTCTTTTTCTTTTCTTTTTTCGTTTTTTTTCCCCGGCGGATGGGTAAAAAGTAAAAATGCTACTGCAAAAAATATCCTACACTAGCTCCAAGTATAATACGACGGTGTATGTATAACACACACCCTCCTACGAGATTTCAATGCCTATTTTATCGACGGCCGGTACGAGTAGTGTTTAAACGCCGAGCGATGCGTCTATGTATAAGCCGCAATTTTCGATGTTTGCGCCCCCCTCCCTGGTTTCGGAGGAATCGGCACTGAAATTCCGTCGGAGGGAGTGCGTTAATTTTTGTTTTATGTTAGTGATATTTTCTTACAAGTAGTTCTGAAGGGGTTAGTTGAGCCGTTTGGGGGAAATATTACTTGGATTTAGAGCCAAATATAGCGGGGCTGTTGACGGGTCATGACCCGACCCGCGGGTCTGGTGAAGTCAAGAGGTTTATCAAGTATCACGGGTCGGGTCAAGTCGGGTCCGGTCCGGTCCGGTCCGGCCAGGAGGTTTTTGTATCATGGATCGGGTCTGGTCGGGTCACCCTGACCCGACTACCGGTAGACCCGACCCGGCCTGATCCGTGAGGTTTGATAAAGTTTGATAAGCCTCTTGACCCGACCCGTGAACAGCCCTGATAGTTTGGAGCCATCGTGTGTTCTGATTACTACCCTCCCACCGTAAATAGGTTTGCCCCGGAAACGTGGGTGCGGTTCGGAAGGAGTTGGTAGCTGTAACCCTTCCTTTGCACTGCTGCTGCAAAAAAAATAGTTTGGCTGTCGCTGTGACGGGGGGAGTCATAGGAATCAGATCCTCACACAGACACAAAAAGCTATATATTCCCCTATTTTTACTATATAACCATATTTTGTCCTGATTGCTATGGTTAATAGTAAATAGAAACTCGTGCAGAAGGATATTTGTAACTGTCGTCAAGTTGTGTGCGTAGGTGGTTTTGTCTTTTGATTGGTCAAATAAAAAAATGGTCGGTCCTCGTTTCTTTCTTTTGGTTACTCTTAGTAAAATGGAGATCCATGTCCGATGGGGCCAGATCTGGTATATGAAGTATACAAATAATGGAACCATAGATTTGATCGAAATATCTCGGAATTTGTATCTCACAGAGAGGCCACTTCTTCTTTCCCTCCGGAAACCTCTTGAGCTCACGAGGTGGTCACCAATTTTTCTTTGAGGCTATCCCCCCCTCCAGGCAGTAGTAATAGTATTCATAGGCTTGTGTACCCAGATCATTTACAGGTACTAACCGCCGCGCAGAGCGTACGATATGCTATTTACAGTCCACTCAGCGCGGGGGGGGAAGATCAGACGATGACCCCCCTTGCAGGCGCAGGAGGCCTCATGGAATCCAACACTTACATTGAAGTATCCACGGTACTGAGACAGGATACATTAGGCATACGGCGTATATGCATACGGCGTACACGGGGCGCTTCAGGCACCTCAAAAGTGATCGCTATGCATTATTTTGGCGTCGCCGAAGGTAGAAAGTTGCATTCGCTCGTAGTAATCCTAGAGTGATTATCTGTAGAACTATTATTCGTGTGTCTCTGGAACACGGGTCCATGTCTTAAGGGACTCAAAAAGACGGGAAATATCAGCTACTAATCGTTACAATCGGTTGCGCCGCGTTGTCGTACCGGCAGTATCGCGGTACGTAAGGTTTTTAGGAATGCGTCAAAAGCAAAAATCCGTAAATTCCAAGAAATTTCCTCTCTTGTTTCTTTTCCTCCGGCACCTTTTTTTTGCGCACACGAATGACGGAAAATGCGCTCAGGAATTATTTCTCTCCTTTTGTTCCGTGCGTACTTCGATGCTGTTTTTTATGTTGCGGTGGCGAATGACGACAAAACTCGAAATTTGAATTTTCCAAGAATTTCCTTCTTCGTATATAGTATTGATACCAGGGCTGTTCACGGGTCATATGACCCGATCCATGGATCGGGTCAAGAAGTTCTCGAAATGTCTCTCGAAATGTCTCAGTAGCCTTTGGCGCGTGTCTGGATTATTATCTAGGATACAGTATAGAAATTGGGGAATATTTTATAACTTGACTTAAGTATGGTCCACCTACTTTTCAAAAAATAAAAACGCCTGTTTTTTTCCAGAAAAAGCTCATATGGGTCGGGTTGGGATTGGGGTTAGGGTTAGGGTTAGGGTTAGTGTTAGGGTGTAAAGTAGTGTTTTCGGCGTTTTTCGATATATCCCCTTTAATAACACTGGAACCACACGCGGGCCAAGACCAATTCCCCTATTTCTATACTGTATCCTAGATAATAGTCCAGAATTGTGCCAAAGGCGGCTCGAATCAGCGATCAAATCCACACCTGGAAGAACCTCCACCTGTATATTTTTCCTTCGCGATAATCAGTATTTCTGGCACAACTCCATCCGGAGTGTTGATCCGAAAGTGCTCCACCGTCCTATGATTTTAGACTATTCGGCGGTGCACACTCACTGCAGTGCGGCAAGGCGGCAGCAGTTTTTTTGGTGCCTTCTATGCACCGCGACTCTGCCGCTGAAGTTTGAAAAATGTGGTTCCGCGCGGTTGGCTTTTGATCCGATTTTGCGGTATCTCGTACTGCTGTTGCTACGTGCTTTTGTCGCGGCGCGTACGAATGTTTTTCTCCTGCGAGTGCTCGTAACTCGTGTACAGCAGGAAAGATATAACGTTTGTTTGGAGGGCAAGAGAACGCGTTTTTGACCACGTTTCTTACATTTCTGAGGCAAAGTTCTGAGGCCTACGTATTGCGGCGTCTGTGACATCGATCCGAAAGTGCTCCACCCTGGAATACCTTCCCTGCTTGTGTGCAAGAGTACATGCCGAACCCATTTTTGCGATTTTTTTTTCGCCGTACGGCGACGAAAATAAAATAAAATAAAATAAAAGCTTTTTTTTCTTATAATTCGCCGTAGGCTAGAAACATTTTCTGAAGCACAATTTGTCCCATTGGCCGTAGGTTGAACATTTTTAGGCCCCTTTTCATTTTTCGCCCTAGTCGAAAACATCATTGCAAGACTGCGTGGCTGCGCTGCACCTTGTGCACGGTGCACGGCGGCAGCTGATGTACGGGTGTACAGCAGTGTACAAGTGTGTAGAGCTAAACGCCTTTTCGAGGTTCGGGAGGCTTTAAAACGCAGTTCGTTACTTGATTTTCCGGCGTATGTATATTCCCGCATACACCGCATACAGTATATCGCAATTTGTGTACCTCCGGCGGCCCTCCGGGGCCCTCCCGGGGGGGCCTCCGGGAGCCCTCCGGGGGCCGGCGCGTAACACGCGCCGCAGGCGTGTTGCGCTGCGCGCAACAGACGCCGAACCAATAATTAATGCCCTGCTATACAGTACGCGACAGCAGTTAAGAAACTGATATTCTGGCCAAGGCTCGCGGCTTATTGTGATCTCAACGTTGAGCGTAGGCTCTTAACCCTTTTGCTACCCCACAAAAGTAACTCACACTACTTTCCAATGTCCCCAAAAACCGTTTCCGGCTCTGAAGATATACCTTCGAAGTAGGATTTAGAGTAGCGTTCCTCGCTGAGCCCAAATGCTTGTTAATAGCTGTACAAAAAAAAACTCAGCCTGGAATTCTTAACTCCCAGATTCTTAACACATGTCGAGTACTGCGTACACTGCGGAAAAGCACCAGCACTGTAGGAAAGACTCGCACTAGGTACGTAGCAGGAATGTGCGTTGTCGGTTCCGGTGCTTGCGCGGTTCTCAAATCCACATGGGGTTCATACCTTGAACCTGGTGATCTGGTATGCAGTTATCTGATGACATGATTGGGGGTTAGGGTCAGGGGCTGGGGTAGTGTATAGGGTGCGGGTTACTGGGGTTTGGGCATGCCTCTCGGCTGTTTCAGCTACTCGTTTGAGTTACAAATACATGTTTGCTACCTGCGGGCTACAAATGCGAAGATGCTCCCCTTATACAGGTACACATGTTGGTGTATGTATGTTGTGTGATACCAGTATGTAAGTGCGTAGACTCTACGTACGTACACCTGTATACACTGTGGAAATGCATCAGCGCTGTAGGAAAGACTCTTATTTAGTAGGTAGCAGGGATGGACGTTACCGGTCCCGTTCCTCGCGCGGTTCTCTAATCCAGATGGGGTTCTCGAAATTTCAACGGTTCTTAAAAAAATATATGTATATCTTGAAACCGGGTTTGTGTCACCTTAGACAGAACGCCTCCGTATTAGCTGGAAACGCCCTGTTTTTTTGTGATGCAGCACAGCAGCAGTGCTCATATAGTCCATAGCTGAGTGCAGAGTCTTGCTAAACAACAACGACATACATTGCCTCCGCCCAAAGGCTAACCTAGCACCTACCTTAAATTTACACTAGGTGCCCCGTATTGTAGCCTACCAGCATATGTTAGGCTTGTACCATCGCCATGCCAGGTACCAAGCACCACAAGCATGATGTAGTTTTTCGTTTGACCCGGCAGCTCAGTAGCCTTTGGCGCGTGTCTGGATTATTATCTAGGATACAGTATAGAAATCGGGGAATATTTATAACTTAACTTTAGTATGGTCCACCAAATTTCCAAAAGAAAAAAAACGCCTGTTTTTTTCCAGAAAAAGCTCATGTGGGTCGGGTCGGGGTCGGGGTTGGGGTTAGGCTTAGGGTTAGTGTTAGGGTCTAAAGTAGTGTTTTCGGCGTTTTTCGATATATCCCCTCTCATAACACTGGAACCACA
>JAYJME010001191.1:0-17461 GCA_036873775.1 Costaria costata
CAAACCCCCCCCCCCCCCCCAATCCAACCACACCAAACCAAAACGCTTGCTTATAGGTTACCATTTCTCTTTTTGGTGGTTTCATCCCGTGGTTTTCTTCTTCTTCTAAAGTTCTGGAATATTTGGGAGAGTGATTGAGGCGAAGCTCATGCTGCACACTGTTGGACGAGTGCTACGATAGAGGTAGCACTTTCTTGCTAAAAGCTGGGCTTCGGATGAGGTACAGAGCCCTCCAAGTGAGGAACCTTAGGGAAAAGGTGCATCACCCCTATCGTAGCATGTGTCGTTGTCAGGTGGCGAAGATAGTAATGACTCTGTAGAAGCTAAGGGTTTGCAGAGCCCGTGTTTTTGTACATACCCCGGTGTGGACTAAGGTTAGGTAAGGCGTTCCTTCTACGAGTACAGGGGGGGCAGGCACCCCCTACAGGTAGAAAACAAAATGGCGTGGTCGCATAGATAAAAAACATCTTAACCTTCCATCTACTGCAGTATTGTGCTTCCGGGAATACAGGACCCCGCATTTTCCTACGGTGCCACATACACGCATGCCGCTTAGCTTTGAAACCCCTTAGAACGGCGTCCACTTTCCAGGTAGAAACTACTCTGGTTTAGTGTGGAATAGTGGTCGCAGAAGCTATTTAGGGAGGCCCGCAAACGTGGGATGTGGGGAAAACATCCTACCCCAATTTTGTACCCTTTAGAACCTGCACCCGACGCGTGCTAAGATAGAGGTACCATTTTTTTTTTTGCTTTTTTGTTTCTCAAATGACGGGACTCCTGAACCCTTTTACTGCCCCAAAACGTATCCCACACTATTTCCAAGTAGTTTTGCTCCCAAAAAACCGTTTCCGGCTCTAAAGGGGTTATAACCGAAACACCTTGGGGTGTCCTTCTTATTTCGCAGTATGATTTTGTGTTTTGTACCTATTTGTTCACCCGGTTGCCCTTTCAGTTTACTCAACATCAGTTCGTGGGTGAAGAAGTACAGAGCTCCAACGTGAGGAGCCTCGGCAAAAAAAACTGGTGCACCTCTATCGTAGCATGTGTCACTTCCGCGTTTCTGGTGCAAAGCTACTCGAAATTGGTGTGGGGGGCCATGTTTGCAGTTGTAAAAAGGGACAACGCATGGGCCGGTCCATGGGGCGGCCCGTCAAATCCGCGGGCCGGCCCGCGAAAGTTGTCGAGTCGGTCATATTTTCAGCAGTAAAAAAGGGGTTTTTATCTCCCTTTAGAACTGTACCCCCGATTTTTGATTGGAAACTACTTGGGATTAGTGTGAGATGATAGTGTTTGCAGCACCCAGAAGGTTAAAGGCACAAAACGTATATCCGGGTCGAAGCTGAGGTTGTAGAGCAGCCTCAGCGTCATCACGATCAGCGGCTCGCACGAGCACGGCACGAAGCGCACCAGGCACCCGGCTATCCCGCACTCCTTTGCCCGGTCCTTGTTCTCCTCCAACACCTGGTTATGTTATGTCACACACACCACGTGCCAGCAGCATTTTTGTTTTTTGCGTTTTGTGAATACGAAGTAGGCGTTTTGTTTTCAGGCGGGCCGCGTATCATATACCAGGACCGCACCTGGTATATGATACGTATGATATGATACGTTGATATTTGTGTTCTTTATACTATGCCATCCGACAATGTGCAGCATGAGCTTCATTTCTATCACTTCAATCACTTCAATCCCAGTGACATAAAGGAGAATAAAACTAAGGGAAACCCAAGAAAAATGGTAACCTACGCTATAGTTATAACTCTCTTCTGCACCTATTTCAGAGCTGCACTCCCGCTTGGGGTGCAGCAGGTAGCCCCTTATAAGGGACCCTATTACGGGGGACCATAGTAAATAGGACCAAATATTGTTAGCAAAAATAGGGAAATATATAGGTTTTGGTGTCTACAGTAGGTTGTATTGTGTTTACAGTAGGTCCTATTAACTATGGTCCCCCGTAATAGTATGTGTCTCGAGCCCTCTAAAATCGTAGCCACCACTTTACGGCACCCCTCTCTCTTGAAGCCTAGCCCCCACTGTAACCCTTCTTGGACGGTAGAAGCCTGTGAGTTGGCTCAGTACGAGTCGCCCACTACTATCAATACTGTGACTGCTTCCTAGGCTATTATTGATAGTACTTATTGGTTGGCTTTTGTAGGTACTTCGAAGTATTACAGTTAGATTCGTGCGGTAATTCGCGAACTTCTGCTGGGGCTCATTATATGCGACTGGCGCGCGTTTGGGGCTCGATGTGTGTGTGTTTATCGCCGGCACACATCCTCCGGGAAGGGGTGTATTAGATGACACCCTGATCACTGAGCTAACATTCAGCGCTGGCTGATAGGTCAGTGGTTAATATGTCATCTAATAAAAACACTATCCGGGGTTCGCCGGCAGTGGAGTGAGGGAAGGACTAGGAACCGGAGAGAAGGCTTGGAAGGCACTGGAGGAAAATCAAGGCGCTCTGACCTATTTGTCAGCGCTGGCTGATAGCTCAGTTGTTAGGGTGTCATCTAATACCCTCCCCGGGTGAGGAGCCTCGCTCAGAACCATTATTAAGATGTGCCTCTATCGTGGCATGCACCAGTCAGTACGTACGCATTAGTTTGTTTTCCCTGTATGTGTAGTCTACGGTATGTGTCTTTTCCTGTTCCTTTTACAATTATTGTCCCACTATTAAAAAATATTTTTATATTCCTGTCCCTAGGCCCCTGTTTGTTTGCGTTACTTCGATACGAGAGACCACTGCTTTCCTGTCCGCGCGTTTGTTTGACGCCGGCTGTGACAGGGCATGCCTTGTACGAGTATTACAGGGGACCATAGTTAATAGGACCTACTGTATGGACACAATAGGACCTACAGTAGACACCGAACCCTATACGTTTCCCTATTTTTGCTAACAATATTTGGTCCATAGTTAATAGGATCTACTGTAGACACAATAGAACCTACTGTAGACATCAAAAACTAGATATTTCCCTATTTTTGCTAGCAATAGTAGGTCCTATTTACTATGGCCCCCCGTAATAACAGTACCTCTTTAGATAAAATGGTTGAGATGGAAACGCGAGTTGAAGTTTCGATTGAAACACCCAGCTACAATGTTGTGAAAGCTAGAGAGAGGTAAATTAAACTCTTGCTATTTAATAGCATGATGAGTGTCCCGAAACGGTGTAAGCCTCTGTGAGAAGAGTCTGACTTGATAAAACATGGCAGGTATTTTCGGAGTAGCCGCAAGCGGCTTCTATGGCCGCTTCTCGCTTGTACCACATGCGGGTTTGGACCCCATTCCGCAAAAACAGAAACAAAAAAAGCCTGGTACGCGATCAGGGACGTAAACATTGTAGCACATTCGCGTTTGCATGCCGTCTACTTCCAAACCGTCCTGGCAAGTACAACAATCGATTCTACACGTCCAGGTACTATCGGAAAAGTTGCAATTTAAACGCTTTCGTTCTGCACCTCGTCTGAACTACAAATTGTCAGTATTCCCCGTCAAATGTCCATGTTCAAGCATGGCAGGACCAAGAAAAACGTGACGCAGCAGGGTTGGGAGCAAAGCAACGAATGCCCTGTAGAGAAGACTTAACGACCTAAGCGACCGCTGGAACTTCAATTTGACGACGCTTTTGAGAGACGAAGGCGTACTGAAGACCCACACAATCACCTTCCACACTGCCGTACGCCTGATATTATACGTATTTCGCGCACACCTGCGCTTTTCGCCTATTAAATAGTGGTCCCCGGTTTCGTCTTCTGCAAAAAGGGCCGTTGCAGAACCAATCCCAAGCTCTACCTACAAACCATCCAGAAAGATGATATAATACCAGGGCAACAATACCTGCTTAAAATGTACACATCGAATAACCATGCGTTGCACGAGATATCCGCCTTCTTCATACTTCGAAGTATGTATGTAACACAACCATCACCATCAATATTGCTGAAATACATAAAACATGTGTACTGTATCGAATAGATACATGATACGTCGCACAACACACCCGCCTCCCTCACGCCATCAATTCCACAGAATACCTCGTGTGGCATTCGTGCTGTGTAAACAGCACTGGCCCAAGCAGAACTGGTGTGGGTTTCGACTACGCTACTGTGCACCGCCACGACGACGCCGGAGAGCCAAGTGTTCCCGACAAACTGGTGCATCCTTTGTGCATTGCCTCTGAACCTCTAGCTATGGGTTAACCTCCAGCTCCGGGTGAACTAACGGTCGGTAGAGCCGGCAGTCCTCGGGTACCAGGGGCTTGAAGCGCGCCAGAGTGCTTGTGATCCAATTCTCGTCCATGCACCTGTTCAAGGATTGTCGAGAAAACAAAAAAATCGTTGCATTGAATAAATAAGTCCGGAAATGTCGTGGCAAGTACACATCGCTGCCGCTGTTTAAACCTACCAGGTACACCAAAACAACGTCATGCTTGTCACTGGTATTGCCTATAGTGGTGTCAAATGTGGTCTTGGAAATGACACATCGCTTTCCGACGCAGTTGAATCAGGCACGGACAGGCCCCGGCAACGTATTGCGCCCCCACCTTTGATTTAGGGTCTCGTAGCCAGCCAGCTCTGCGACGACCAAAGGGTGGTCAATAAGCTCCATCTCTCGCAGCCGGTCGCAGAATTTCGCAGAAACGAACTCGTGCAGAGCCTCATCGACGGAATTCGCGAGGCGAGCGGCCTCTCTTAGCTCTGGTGTAATATGCTTAATTCCTTCCTCGTGTTTGGCCCCGTTGTTATGCCGTGACCCGACAATCTCTTTAGCGCCGACGCCAGGTCCACTGGCTGGTGGTACAAATCCACCGGCGTTCAGCGCAGCAGCAGCAGCAGCACGGGCAACGCAAGCATCTCAGACGGGGGGCGAAGGGGTGAAAGTACGGTAGTACGCGCTACTCGTGTGGTGTTGAAAGTAATGTTATTAATAGTATCAATCCGTTTGGGACTACTTCAAAGGGGAGAAAATGCTACCAGTATAAAAGAAACTAATGATCACAGCACCGGTCACACGAAGCACCCAAACACTACTGCTAAGACAGGAGGTGTACCCGAGAGCTACAATGCAAGGACGTATCCGGCAGTCACACCGCATGATACAGTAGTCGCACCGCTACTACACAGTTGACAAGAAGGCACCTGGCTATAGCTAGGGGTTGGTCGCTACGCCTGGGCCTTAAAAACGCTGATACAAACTAAAGTCTACGTGTGCCTCCGACAAACGTGGCTCGGGTCACTTCCAGTCATTTCGAGGCTGGGACACTCAACTGAACTGTGGCCCGCGCGCAACAGCCGCAAAACACTGGGGCTCCTGTGACGAACAAGACCCCACACTTTGTTACCCCCTTTGCAAATGATGGATCCTCGAATGCAAATAAATCAAAGCGCAAGTCTATTCATATATGAGCCTTTTACTAAACTTAGACGTCCAGCAGGACAACCAGACACGACACCGTCAACTACCTTCTTCATGGCGTGGCATTGGGAAGAATTCCTTGGTAGGCTGAAGCCACGGTAGAGTCTCGAACAGAAGAAGGACGGACGACTGCCATGTTTCGCTGGCCTCCGAAAAAACGCAAAGAAGCATCAGCGATGGCGGCTAGTGAGCAAGACTAAACACAACAAAACATGGAGACTAAACACAACAAAACCCGATGTTCATACCATGGCGACAACATTGCAAGCGTGCTACGTAGAAAAAGCACCTTACGCCTTAACAATGTGTACCAACGTATAACATAATCGCCCCTTGAGTCAGGAGCGGGGAGAGCAAGCCGACGGCCAGGTAAAATACAGCCGTGACTAAAACAACCACAACACGCGCGAAATACCCACCATCTCTGACCAAAAGCGCTTCTTTTAATTTCGCCGTTTACATAGAGGAAGAACAGTTCAAGAAGCATCCACGATTACATCTATGGAAGCTACGCGTAACATTCTCTCCGGGGGGGCATAACTTGGCAAATTACTTCTGGCTAGCGGTAATCTACCGACGACGCTACTTCTGGTCGGCGACGGAAAGTGTTCACGCGCACCCGTAGGTTCGCCATATCGGCGCCATGATCTGTCGGCCGAAAAACTCACCACATGGTGATGAAGTTCAGGTTGCACGCCCCTTGCAAGACAGACTCCAGGTTTCCTGTGCATTCCTCCGTTTCGTCGTCCAAGCACAGCCGCTGTCTACGGTCGTACGCATAGTGCCCCGAAAGCATTTTCGATGCCACGTTCTGGAAGGCTGGAAGCGTCGTCATCTGCAAGAAACACTCCTCGTAGTCCTGACGCAATAACGAAAGTTTCCAAAAACGGCGTCAAACTACGGTTGGCATGCCTCAAACTACAGTTGGCGTCAAACTACAGTTGGCGTCAAACTACGGTTGGCATGCCTCAAACTACAGTTGGCGTCAAACTACAGTTGGCATGCCTCAAACTACAGTTGGCGTCAAACTACAGTTGGCATGCCTCAAACTGCGGAGTCACGGGTAAACTCGCGAGACATTAATTAATTCGTCGATAGCAAAAACACGAGCGCGCGTTCAACTCACAGAAACCGGCCAAACGATGGCTGGATAGTTTTTGCGCTGTTGATTTCAAGAGAGCGCACATCCCGGCCTAGCCGACCGGCATCCTATTTGCATATTAGGGTGGGGAGTGCAACTAGGGCCCTACACTTCCTGGCAACCCCTCATAGACACTCCAAAGCCATGGGTTTGGAAATTGAACCACAATAAATATCAACAGCACTGTTCAAGACTGATACCGTATTGGAGTTACGCTGGCCATGCCGGTAAAAAAATCGACTGGGCATATTTATCAAGGCCAGCTCGCCCTCGTTTCGCAGGGGGTAGGACACAGCAGCCATTTTTGTTCTTTGATACGTTGGCAGCCGTGCACACGAAGACAGAAACAAAAATCAAAAGCAACATACCACGGTCGGCTGGTGAGCACACCCCGGAGAGTGAGGAGCGGTGTAGAAGAAGCCAGAGACAAGCCGGTCAACAACGTCTCGCAGGTTGGACATCGAAAACACAGAAGGGTCTTGGAGCGAGACTATCGATTTGCCCGTCATATGGTGTCCTGCGCACCCCTCAACCTGCCGCAGTACGCATACATATCACACGAGTAGCAACATGTCAGTGATAATCTGAACACGACAAGATCAGCAGGGTTCTCGAACATTCTAGCCTTGGCGCGGAAACCTGCAGATGGTTCCAGCGTGCGGCTCGTGGTGTCGTTGTTACGATTCGCCTAGTCCGCGCGCTCGCCTCAGAGATCAGACGTCGGCAAGCAGACATCAGCCCGTGTCCACACAGCGGCTGGGTGAAATAACCAGTTCATAAAACATGGGTTGACATGCTCGCGCGATAGTCGGGCTCGCTAGTCCACTACAAGCACGTGTGTGAAGCCTTCAGGCACCTATTGCTGCAACAGAGCCAACCGTAGCTGCAAGTCAATGAGCGCCACAGTCAAAAGTAGGCCCATTCAACACCAAAACGGAGGGCTTGGGCTCACCGCTGGACACATGAGATGTTTTGCAGGGCAACTTCCGGGCGGATCCCCTGGAAAATTGCAGCACGGCCCGCGGGGCTTGCATCCACCAAGGAGCCTTGCTACCACACTCGCTTCGCTGCTTCCTGCCTTCGGGACTCTTACCAGCTGAGGACGTCGAAAACAGAGGAAAACACGCGGGCCAGGTGAGAGCCTGGTAGAGAAAAAACTTCACAGTGTTGGTGGGGGCGGTCAGCTTGGCCCGTAACGCCGTAATAACCTATGTACTCCGTCAAGTCACACGGACGAGGGGCCTGGAGAATGGCTACAAGCAGCCGAGAACAGGGTTCCTACGATACTACTGTAACATTCCGCAGCGGTGAACGTCAAGCCAGAGTAAACACCCATGATATGCGACGACCTCAGTGTCATGAACGCCTACTGCAGTGGTAAGGCTCAAGTCGCCCGGTTTTATTTTGCAAGGTAGGCGTACAAAAGAAAACCCAAACATAGCACGAAAGCCGTTCGCGGTTAAAAAATACTTTTGCCGCCAGGCCTGTACACGTGAATGCACGGCTCCAGAGCTTTCCGTGCCATCATGCATCACCTGCAGGTGATTAAACGTCCAGTTCGCCTCCACAGGCAAACCCGACGCAGCAATCCGAGAGTCGTAGCGCTCGGTAGCAAGCTGGAGAAAAGTGACGGGAGACAATTCGATTTCTTGTAAAGACCGTTCATCCCAATCCGAGGCGAACGTTTGCTGGCGGTCCTCGTCGTTGCTGTACCCCCGATTGCCAAAGACAAGACGCAAGCAGGCGCAGACAGGCACAGCGGGAGGGTCGCGGCACAATCGAACAGCTGGTGCCTTCATTGAAACTAAACATTCGGTCACTCCCGCACACGGTAGCAAACCGCGGAATTTTTTGCCGGTGGGAACCTAACCGAGTGCTCATCGGGTGCGCAGAATATCCAAGATTCCGTGATTCCAGCGAACGACACGATACGAGCACGGTGCGAGGCTCTTGATGATGGTGTTCGCCTTCCTTTCGGATCGCTCTACATAACGCATCGAGCCGTCATTGAGCGATTGCTCCGTTCAACCCACTGCAGTTTGCTGTCCCTTAATCTCTTGGGTTTCACGAAGCTCGGATTATTGGAACGTCGACAAAAACGATCAACACCGGTTCCGCGGTGAACCTGAGCAAAACAGTAGGGGCGACACGCGGAAGGAGCGTTTGCTCCCTCTCGACACCATAATATTACCATAATATGACCAGGATATTCCATTGCCACTAAAGCCTGGGGTAGCTCTTGAAATATGCTAGACAAGCAGCCAACTCACATTTGCCGCATGTCAAGCCTGGCGAAGAACTCGTCGTCAAGCGCAATCCCAAAATCGTCTTCGAGTTTCCTGAAAACGATTTATTCGGGGACGGACCAACAAAACGTTCAACCAGTTACCGTGGCCGACTGGCTCTTACTAGAACTATGTTTACCGTTACACCCAACAGAGTGGTTAATGGGGCCAACCCGACCCGACCCTATCCCTGACCCTCACAAAAAAACCCAACCGCGACCGCGACACGTCCGGGACCGTTGCCACGCGGCTGTCGGGGCCGAAATCGGCATCCTCGGCGTGAAACTTTGCTGCCAATAGACGTGTTTCTCGTTTTTTTTGCGTTGTCTGGTCGACCAGCTTGGAACTTCGCTATTTATCGAAAGTTTCTGGGTGTCAACCATTCCATTCTCCTCGACCAAGAGGCAACTACTGCGTGCCGATGCGCTGTGGGTCGGAAAATAAGCTGCCACGCAGATCGGGCCAAGGGAGCAGGGGGACGAACACGTTTTGCAGCAACTATCAAAATGCCCATTGCGCATCGATGCGTGCCGTTATGAATAACACACTTAAGAGGGAGAGCGGCCGTCAGATGATATCGAATGGATCAGCGCCTTTCGTCGACAGCCTTAAGTTTGCTTTAACCCCGCTTGCTCGCTATGCTTTCGTTGAGACCACAGTGTGCACGACATCCGAGCCCAGATCGGCAGAGATGTCGTTGCTGAATCGTTTCTGACTGGTTCTACCCAACAACTATCAACGTGTTTGATTGGTCCCATCCAACAACATTTATAATAATAGTCGAGGACAGCTGACACAAAAAAATTGTGACAGGGATTTGTTACTCTCCTTTCCCTCAGGCGGCGAAACGGTGTGCACAATACGCCGTGCAGTACTACTGTGGCCTCGCCACTGATCATATCATGGATCACGGGGCAACCAACCCCACCAGTCCTTGATTCCTGGATAGAAATTGAGTAATCAGCAGCAGTTTACCATCTGAAAAATTCGACGCCAGGTGGGCAGTAGTGTTGGGCTCACAGTTCTTTCACGCCCACCCTTCTGGCCGCGGTGAGGCACTCCGCTAGGTCGTCGGCATCCTCTTCGGTCACGCCGCAGCCTGAGAGGTCACTGCGATTCAACCACAACGGCGGCGAAGGCATGATGTCACCACAGGCAACCAATAAGCTATTAACAGTTTCGTCCGCCAAGAGATGAGGACGCCCCGCGTACGTTTGGTGACACAAAGTATTGGATCTCGACCGGGCGCGCGAAAGCGGGCTGGGGGGCTTACTTTTGTGCACAGCGCAGCAGGGGCCGAGGCCACGTGGTTCTCGCTCGCTTTAAAAGCCCGACAGTCATCCACCGTACGAGTAGCTTCGAAGCATTTATTTGGCGAGGCAGATAAGGAGATAGCTGTCCCGAAACAACGCACACTCGCTTGGGACACTGTCTTGCTTTGGGACACTGCCCTGCTCCAGGCAGAGCTGCCTATACAACGAACATTCCCATACGCTCCAATATTATGGAGATGGGTTTGAGGCATTCAGTCAAAAGCAAGCGCGATGGGCATCGGCCGTGAACGAAACCCTCACATTTGATCGGTGCCTGGTTCACACACGAAACTGTCGCTGGTGGGATCGAGGCATGGCTTCAAACCTGCCCGGGATACGAGGGTAGCATCGAAAACAGCAGGGACAGATCGTCGACGTCCGTGCAGAGAGACTTACAGTGGTAGCTATCGTTACTTTGATTATAAGTCCAAAACGAGAGAACCATTCGAAGCTATAGCCTAGTCTGTACTTTCTTCGAGTAGCCAATACTACTGCTGCACAGTAGCAGCAAATGTATTGTTCACCTGGTACGTGGTAATCTATTTTGATTCAGATGATCGGTACAACCCGAATAGGATCCACGGGCAGGTCAAAGCTATACTTCGGACACGTAGAATTAGGGAAGACCATTTAACCCTTTCACCACCGGAAAAAGTATCCCACACTATTTCCAAGTAGTTTTGTCCCCAAATACCGTTTCCGGCTGTAAAGGGTTAAGGACTGCTTGCTCCCTTGCACCTGGTAGTCGTGACGATACTTTGTCTACCATGGTCATCGTCGACGCTGCAACAGTTTTGGGCACCGTACGATACACACCCTCAAAGGAAAGCCCGACAATACAGTAAAGTCGCTCGAATAACAAGCACCAGTATTCCACAAGGTAGCCGAAATCCATCGAAATGCTTAAATCGGTCAACCAATAACAAAACAACGGTGTCGTCTGCACGTGGTTCTTGCCATGGAAACAACAACGGGATGCAGCAGCCTACAGAGATGATGTCAAATCAAGAATTGGTTTTCGATAACGAAAATCTTGATCTCACAGCTGACGGGTTTATCGCAATACATACGGCAGTCGGTACGCCTTGTCGTTGTCAGCGTTTCCCACAAGGTAGCAACTCCGGTGCCGTTCTAGGTGACGCCTACCAGCAAACGACGCGGCACTTTTCTACCAGCCAAAATCGCGCGCAAGTCTGCACACTCCCAACGGTAATAGGAGCAAATCAAACACAAAATGAAACATCCAACACGAGCCGAGAGAAAACCCCTCACCCGAACACTTAATAACTTTGGACAAAGCAGCCGAGAGTGGCGAAGTTTACCTTGTGCAGCATCGATGACATACATCGCCACCACGTAACGGATGACCCATGCCGGGCGCATGCTGGCTTCTGGCCTTCTGGCTTGTCACAAATATGTCTGCTGCGAGGAGTCGATACCGATCAAGTGTCGATGCAATACGGGCGTTGCACCAGACAGAAGATGTGTCAGTAGAAACTGTAGACTAACTCACGACTGATACTTTACATGCTACTATAATAGTTCACTTAAAAGGCAACGGTGACCGTGATCATAGTGTAGGACTGTACGAGTAGACCTGTACATGCAATGAAAATCAGCAAAGAAACGCGACGGGACCCTCCGTTAACAGCGAATCGCGCCAAACTGCGGCTAAATCTTCCTGCACAACGATGAGAGGGTATTGGCAGCACCCTGTCCATTCTCGAGGACCAAGTACCGCGGGTATCAAGATTCAAGATTGCGTTTCTACGACGCGCTGGCTACAGGATTCCCTCCGACTGCAAAATGTATCGGATTATGTTCACCTCAAAATGCGAAACCGAAACCTTGCCCTGAGTATACGGGGTTGACTCGGTAATCAAGAGGTCGATACACCGAAAGTCTTGTTTACAACCATCAGTCAACTGACGAACGCCTTATGAACAAGCATGCGCTCCGAGTGGAATGGGGGAGTCCGGTGCAGTTATTCCCGTTCCTGCGCACGCGTGCTATTAATACGATATAGAGGTGTTACGCCATGATATGGGGTGCTCTTTACCTCCTCAAAAACGAGTTTTGACGACAGCAAAGGTGTACTCTTAACCCCTTTAGAGCCTGAAACGGTTTTTTGGGACAAAAATACTTGGGAGTAGTGTGGGTTACTTTTGGCGGTAGTAAAAGGGTTCATAACCCGATGAGCAATCCCAGTGACATGACCAGGGTATTAAACAAAACGAAAATATTGTAAAAACAAAACCCAGACCCAAACAAACGATGTTCGGCAGTCCCTCAGATGAGAATCAATCCCTTTCCCAGCTATATTCATACTATCGTAGCATGCATCTGCATATTTCACGGCAAACGCCAACACCAACACCCAGAGCTCAAACAGGCTTATTTCTGGAAGACGCTGAAGCACTCGGTTAAACAGATCCCAACGAAGTAATTTCTGTCCGTACTGAAAGACGTAAACGCGCGGACTATTAATAGAAGGAAGATGGAAGGGGGCGGACGATGATGACGGTAGACCGTAGAGTGCTTGGAGCACACAGTGGCGACGATGAGCTAACTCAATGATACTGGCAAAAACGCCTGCTGACAACCACTTCAGACAAAACGGTCGGTCTCACGAACACGTTTTTCAGCAAAACCTAAGGGTGGACCATATCCCACACGTTCAACGGCTTGAGCAGACCCAATGGCCGAAAGCGGACAGACTACATCCTAACCCGCCAAGCACATCAACCTCGACTACATCATGTTAAGATCAACTGACAGCCTCCGCCTGCAGCTATGGCGGCTTCAGATAACAATACCGTATACGCAAGGGTCCGCCTCGGCGGTCGTTTTGCACCCAACAGACACATGCAAACCGGCTAAACACGTCTGACACTTCGACAGGCACAAGTTCAGACCCGACGAAGATTCAGATTGCAGGCAGCGAGTAATTGCGACCAGTAGTGAAATTCCCCAACCTTTCCAACCAACGCACGCAGACCAATGGCACCTCCGAGATGGCTGAGTCCTTCACCGAAGTCATTATCGATGCAGTAGAGGCAGCGGTACCACTCCCGCCACGTCGCAACCACAAGCGCGGACGGTGCGACTCCGGGCATACCTCGGGCGCCTTCAAAATAGCATGTGATAGCATGTGATAGCATGTGATAGCAGGTGACGCGAGGGAGGATGCGTGACGACTCGTGCGCACTAATCCCATGCGAAAAGCCGCGTGGAAGACGCTGAGGGCCACTCACGCGACGTTGCGAGAGGTGTTAGAACGCAGGAGTACATGCTCACTTTGAAGAGTACCTCGCCGAAACGGAGAGACCCCTCGCCGACAGCGACCACCGGGGCTCCTACAAGCACTTGAAGAGCACGGTGGGCTTGGAAGGTCAAAAACCGGGAAGCGATCAGCTCGTCATGGACAGGGATGGCACGCTGTTAAGGGACAAGGTACCCACGGGTTTGTCTTGTCCCCACTTGCCGGCTTCGGTATCGCGCTAAGCGAGACGAGCCCTGTGCTTGATCTCCAACGCTGGCTTTTGTAGGCTTCGGTACAGGTGCGGCCGCTGGCACCGCTTGCACGAGACGCGTGCTACGAGAGGTTGCACTTTTTGGCGTTTTTGTTTGTGAATGTCGGGGCTCCTTAATCCAAAATCGTCGGAATGTCGTTCTTGTTTTGCTTATACTTTATACCTACTACTACTACTACTACTACTACTACAACTACTACTACTTTAAGTTGTACTTTCAGTTTACTCGAAATCAGTGTTGTGGGTGAAGTACAGAGCTCCTAACGTGAGGAGCCTCAGAAAAAAACTGGCGCACCTCTATCGTAGCATTTGTCACGACGTCAAACTCTGCTGTGTGAGATCCGTGATCTGCGACACGACGATTTGTTTGGCGCGGCGGCGGGATGCCCTCCTCGTGTCGGCATACCGTAACTACAAAAGTTGTGCGAGTACTGGTACTATTTACTGTGGTTTAGCATGCCCATGCACAACATGCTTATAGCTCAATTTTCATTGGTGTTGACATTCCGGATATTTCCCTAGAAGCAACCTTATAAATCAGCAGCCAGTATACTGGATTCCCTCAGTACACTGTTGTGGCGAAGCTGCAAGCTATCGCCCCCTCCCGGCTGGTGAGGGGGGGGCGCCGGAAGCGAATTTTTTGTGCATTTTCCCTTCACTTCACATCACTACAGTAGGCGGGGCAAATATGGGTATCGGTTGGTAGAGGGAAACGTAACTCGTCCATCGTGGGCAAAGTCCTTGTTTCTCCTTCTCTCCACCCTCTCTCCTCTCTCGCTTCTGCGTTTGTGAGGTTTTCCGTTGTATTATATGGTGTTTTGTGGGGCGCAAATACGAATTGTACTACGGTATACGTATCAGGTATGTTTCGATGCACTGTTTCAATCTACTGATGCTCTCAGCCGGTATAAGTATACTGCCAGTATGCGTGTATTGGCAGTATGTACTGCGCCAGTACCCAGCCCTGTCTAACACCAGCATGTAAGACAGCAGGGATGGCGGGGAAAAGCAGTACAAGTATTGTATGAATACTCGTACAAAAAGCTAACTACTTACGTACCCATACAGCAGCTTACCCGACAATTCACACCAATTGGTCACCTACTGATGTTGCGGTTTTTCATTGGTCAACACACGCACCAGCACACACATATTTCCCACCCTGCTCCCGCTTGCACTCTGATCCCACCCGAACCTGAGCCTTCCAACATGCACACAGTAAACTGAACCTGGGTGCAGCAGTGAACAAATTGCCGTTCGACCGATTCGGCAGGGGCCACCAAGCACCCTGAGCGCGTGTCTTAACCCCTTTAGAGCCGGAAACGGTTTTTGGGGACAAAACTACTTGGAAATAGTGCGGGATACTTTTTTTCGGTAGTTAAAAGGGTTTTATAACACTGTTCGACCTTGTGGGAACGAAGTGAGCGGAACGAGACTTTTCGCGGTCGTTCGTTCCGTATCAAGGTACTTCGAAGTATATATGTAGCACATCGGGTTTGGGTCTAGCAGAACCCTGAGTCTCACCAGCGGAATCAGTACGAACGGTAACCTTCTGAACATACCACCACATCATGCTGGTCCGCACTTGTTGTCCACCTGCAACTACCGTGGTGGTGTCCGCCTCCATCAGACGAGGCCGTTCGGTCGGGCTTTTCGGTCCTCCAAAACAACCAAAACAACCAAAAGGGAGCCAACGAGTACCTGGTGTTTTTCTTTTTTTTTTTAGGAAAGGTTGAACGCATGGAATCTATTCGCTTTCCATAACCAATCAGCAGCAATTCTTCTGGGATTTTTTTTTTTTTCCGTTCGGCACATTCCAGTGCTCTTTGGGGGTGGGGTTAAGACACGGCCTGATCCCACGCCAACCACAATCGATAGTAGTCGAGGGTCGGCCACCGACAGCAAACGAGCCGCCTCTATTAACATCGTAAGTATCAAACGTAAAACCCACCACAGTTACTATACGTACGTACCAGGTATAATATAATACAACTCTCTACCGGGTACTGCTGTCTACCAGGTACTCCGGAGTCCGGAGTATGAAAAATAAGGGCGTGCAATTATATGATATTCGTATGTACGTATATTACTAAGTACCAAATGGAATCTTGTTGGACATTCTCACGGATTTCTCCAGCGCCCGTAGGTCTTTTCTCGTGCTCTCAGCCGCGGGGCACGCAGCGGGCCCCGAGTGTACTCACGGCTCAGTTTGGGCCCCGGCCGAGGTCCGTGGCACGTGCTCTGGGGGTTCAAAGTCGCACAAAACTGGCAAGTAACCACGGGGTGGCGTTCCGACTTGATACCGCCGCCCAGGTGCCATAGAAACCCATATTCGAGCCGAATGGCATGTTCACACGCGTGTATGACACATGGAGCGACTACGTGACCCATAGAACCATGGCACGCACATGGCGTTGGACGGCACATGGAACCGTGGCATACTGACTGTGACTATTAATAATTAATACCTGGTACACGCTGGTCCAGCACGAACACATCGTGGATCCATTGCACAAACGTATCTATCTGCACCTACCTACCTCTGGAGAGGTCTCCTCACTTCGTTAATAGTCAATCTGTTGCTTCACGTCATGATGTACCAAACCAGCACGTTGAGTATATATACGAGTAAGGCATTACAATGCATGCATTGTCTCTACTACTAATACCGTGGCGTAGTTTGTGACCACAGAGAGCGTGTACTGGTATCTTCTGTATCTTCTATTAGTACTGCACGGTGAAGAATCAACAGCACGGACATCGGCGACGAATAGAATTAATGTGAACAACACATACCAGGTACAGAAACAGTGGTGGTCCCACTTCAGCGCGATAGTGCGGTCCGCACTAGTGCGAGGTCCCACTTCAGCGCGGCAAAAACCGCTATTAATAGACACTAATTACTTCGTCCCGCAGTATCACCTGGTAGTAGTTAGTAGAGCGGCTGGCGCACTATTGCGGGCCCTTCACGCCTCCATGCCATTACGTACAGCAGGACTTGACCTATACTCGTATGTGTGCAGGAGCTGTCGGCAAAAAAGTTTAGCTTAGTGCAGGCTGCGGGTCGTACTGGTCACGGGTGGCCTTTTGGCCGTTTTGTTGGAGACTGTTTATTGAAACACCACCAAAATACGCGGCGGAGCCGCGTGACTGCCGCTGCCGACCTTGAGCCCCCCAAAGGATTAGGGTTAGGGTTAGGGTTGGGTCTGGGTATTTAGTCTGGGGTCAGGTTGGTCTGGGCCGACTGCACATATTAATAGTTGATAGTGGGACCGCTCAGTACATACAGGAGAGCAGACAGCACAGTAGTATAGTGTAGCAGTACCTGCACCTGCTGCACAACGACACCCGTCCCCAGCTGGCCGTAGCCCCACCGCACGAGCAAGCCAGTATGTACAAGCACGTACGATGTCTGTGTCCCAGGGGGACATTCAGCAGAACAACAGCAGTTCAGATTGAGTACCTGGAGTACCAAAATCTGAAATGACTTGAGTACTCGCGAGTAACTGAAGTTCCAAAATCTGAAATGACTTGAGTACTCGCGAGCACCTGGAGTACGCACCAAAAGTTGAAATGGCTGGTACTGGGTGGTACTGGTACTCTGACGACATTTGAACATCTATATACTTGTTTTTGCGCCTGGACAGCAGAATATGAATGTGCGGCCTCCAACAGCAGGTACGTAGGTACGAATACCTATGACCGCCCGGGTGTGCGCTTGCGCCTAAAAGTGCGGATGCTCAAAGCCGAGGTAATCGAGACGCTGCTGTACG
>JAYJME010001192.1:0-17456 GCA_036873775.1 Costaria costata
CCTATTACGGGGGACCATAGTTAACAGGACCTACTGTAGACACAATAGGACCTACTGTAGACACCAAAACCTATTAATTTCCCAATGTTTGCTAACAATATTGGGTCCATAGTTAATAGGACCTACTGTAGACACAATAGCACCTACTGTAGACACCAAAACCTATATATTTCCTTATTTTTGCTATCAATATTTGGTCCTATTTACTACGGTCCCCCGTAATAGACGTTAGACCCCCACTTTTTAGGGTATGTATGCATGTTCCTACTTCCTTTCGAGGACCTGCCGTTGTTGGGATGTTGGCGTGAGTGGTGTCTTCATTGCATTACGCGTTTGTGCGATCATCCCGTGCGTATAGTTGCTGCTTTCGCATTCGCTGTTCCGGGCTTCCATCCACCGCCGCGGGAGATGTCGTGACTTTAGCACCACGCTCCCAGGCTCCCGTTTACGGCGCATCATAGTCACTGCTTGCCGACAATGTCTAAAGCTTGCCCGTGGCTATGCACCAAACGTCCACCTGTGGCTTTCGGCATTGTGGCTCGTTAAGATCACCACCATGTATATTCCTGTGCCCAACGTGTCTTGTGTAGCGTTTATGTCATTTATCGATAGGCACACGCAGCCACTACAACATGCACCGGAACTCAGCAATGGGTGGATGTTTCATAAATACCTGAAGTCCCCTGAGGTCGCAGGCCTACCTTCCAGAATCAGCCTACGATACCATAAAACTTATTTCCACCCAACCACGAATCTTCAGGGCATGTTTTGAGATACGAGGTTTGGTATCTAGCGAAGCAAACAGGCTCGTCCAGAGTTGAGAGCATGCCTGTCGAGAGACACCGGACTGTATACTAAATAATATGGTGGATTCGTGTCTTGAGTTAGGTTGTATGAATTCATTAACTTCCACCTTCGAGGCAGACGGTGAGGTGTTGATGGACTCACACATCTGACTGGCATAGTGAAATCGTGTCTTGAGTTGCAGTAGTTTGTCCGGGATCGGTTAAGTTTAACCTTCGAGAAAACAATTGCATGCCGGCTGATCACGTCGAAGTGTCGTATTGTGTCCACGGATCGGACCTTGGTTTACTGACTTCCCTCGTTTTTGCAAATGTATGTTTTAGCGTAGAAGGCGTTCTTCCCGCGAACACCGCCATTGGTTTAGCCTGACGTTACCATGGAAACGCCGTGATTTGGGCTTGAATAGAGGGGTTTAGTGTCTCAGGGACAGATCACGAACAAACAAACCTGTCGTCAAGGAGGTATCAGTATCCTCACGTGGTCTTGTACTCCATGCGACGTACGGGAGCATCCCCCTCGCAGCAAGTGGATTGGAGGTTTGGGGCTTGGGGTCGGCGCTTGTCAAAAGGAAACAATGATCAGACCCATGAACACCAACCACAAGCTCGTTCAAACCAACCTGCGGCCACATATGTCCTGCCTACCCACAAGCCGCAACCACGACCAACAGCCAAGCTTTAAAGCACCGTTCCCCACTTGGTGCGTGAGAGGAGTAATACGACCACACCTCTATCGTCGAAGGAAATACACGGTAGAACTCTGCGTTGGGGTTTGCTATAGATTTGGTGTATGGGGAAAAATAACGGTAACTTGCAAAACCAAACAGAAATCTGCGACGCGGAGACAAATAGAGAGGCCTGCAGCGCCTAGAGTCAAGCAAATAACGGGAGTGGTCGGCTGTGGTATTCGTGCCATATATCAGTGTCGCGTGTACATCATATCGGGAACATGTTCAGCCTGCTTCATTGCCGCGGTGCCTCGCTGTTGACATGGCCTTGCGTGCTACCTGTAGAACCTGTGATTTTCTTATTTGACCGCATCATGTGTGAACCCTGTTAGTTTGGAAACCCCTGCTGTGGATGTTTGAGCCATAAAATCGGAGGAACTTCACAACAATGGAACACGCCTCGGTTCAACAAAACTAACCTGCTCTGACCCGTGGCCTTCACTCCTCTGGGCCAAAACAACACTTACATCGTTCAAGCGCAATCCGGATTCGGGGTGGCTTTACGCTTGTTTCTTGTATGTATTAGCAAGGCAGGGAATCTGACTTTTCAGCGATTGCTGTGGTTCTGGGTCTTTTTCACACTGAATTATTAGTTATACCTGTGTTGATCTAGCAACCGTGGCATCTGTATAATATATCTTCTGGGTAATTATCACTCTTCGTAGTCAGAGGCTTCTAAAGGACAGGAGCAATTGCACGAGAGTCATCGATGGGTGTGAAGGAAAATGTAGGCAGGGCGTGTATCGTCGCATGTACCGGGTGTTCAGTTCTGGTAAAGCAGTGCATACACGTCCCTAGCACACAATCGTTTGGGCTTGTAAATTATACGTTTGCAACCGCACTCGAAACAATCCCGCTTCCTCCGTTGGTCATCCGCTTGCGGTACAAGCCGTTTTGTAATCAGTTTGTAAACGTTTTGTCTAGGCTCCAATTGCCATAACTTCAGTCAAGCGGTTTTTAACAAGAAGAGCAGAATGACACGACGAATATTACGAAACAGCTATAATAGTGTACGCCGTGTATACGAACACTCAACGTAGCGTGGAGGAAAGTCTTCCTTGTCGGCCCTCTGAATTCCTACGGTGTAGGAAACGGTGAACTTCGAAAAAAGACCATGATTCTTCGCCTTTTCTCTCGACAGGTACACACCCGTTTGTGTGCTTTGGGTTTGAAGCGAGATGGTTTCGCACCCTCGCCAACTACTGGCTTCGGAACAACGAACGAAAAACCCTCGGTCAACAACTCAAACTTTCAGTCGACAGCCGAGTAGGTGGCTGCTATCCGGATTTCACGTTTGGACCCACGGATCGTCATCACAGATATTATTCCATACGGGTCCTGGGCTAGGTTTGTTGTTCGCCACCTCCGTCTAAATACACACTTTTGTTGCCGGGTTTGAAACCTCTTGCGCAAACCGTTGTTGTTCTGGTAGTTACTGCGGAGTAGAAGGATGGCCCTACCGGTCGATGTTGTTGGTGGCGGACCCAAACAGTACTGAGCGACCGTGCAAATGTTTCCCAAGATGCTACATGTATGATATGTATGGATCGGAGTCATATTCCCATCGTCATACGAACACAAGTTAACAATTGCTGTAGCTTTCATGTTGCCATTTCACAGCTTATTCCGTCCTACTGAAGTTGATCATGCAAGGGTTGCAAGGGCCGATATGCATACTCTCCTCAGCGATTGCGAGGCGCATCAACCGGGCTGGACGCTGGGCGTCGCACGTTAAATGAGATTTAGAGACAAACGGCCGAGGCTCATATCCAAACACAACGCCGTGTCTGTAAGGTCTGGACGAAGACAGCGTTGGCAAGCTAAATGTCGAGTCTTTCGTGTTGGGGTAACAGTGACAGAGACAGAGAGGTATTATCAAGTCGCTCTGAGCTACGCTCTTGACCATATGTTCGTTTTTGTTCGCTGTTCCTATGTGGCCGAACGGTGGAACAAGAAGATAACAATGCTCCAAACCCTCGGCACGACATGCGGATGTTCTGTGCAGGCTGGCGTTCTGCCCGGCTGTCTGTCACACACCAACAATGTGGCAAGCATATGTCGAACCAAACAATCGGCACGACATGCGGATGTACTGTACAGGCTGTCGCGGGTGTACTATACAGGCTGTCGTTCTGCCCGACTGTCCGTCACACGGCAACAATGTGGCAGGTGTATGTCGAAGTTTAGGCCTGTTGTATGTTAACGGCAGGTTCGCGATGAGGGCGAGTGGAGCGCAGCTGCAATACTATATAGAGTAGACGGAGATGACGAAGAAGGCACGGTCGGACTATGTGTCAATCGTCCGCATACCGTAAACACACGTAATGAACCTAGGCGATGGTCGTCACATTGCTGATACTGAGAAACTGCAGCAGCAATACTCGTAGAGGCGGACGGTTTCAGAACAAGATCGGAGTCCCACAGGGCAGGTACAGGCTGGTTCATGCACGTACCGCCCCAACTTAATTACGCGTGTCGGATGTCCCACGCTGGGTATTGGAGATTAATCGTGATTGTTTGCACACGCGTTCTACGAGCCCTGGCGGAGGGGTTAACGTGTGATTTTTGTTCTGTTTGCTTTTCTTTTGTCAGATGTTTCGGTTCTGATCCCCCCCCCCCCCGCGCATACACTTGGTCTTAGGGGATCCCACATTGCCGACCCAAACGAATACAAATATAACGCATTCGTAAAGTCATTAGCACCGGTTCTTGGAACATATGTGCACAAGGTCCACATCTATCTCCAAACAACGGCGTGGGCATTTGAACGTTTGTGCGGCAAACACGACTAGTTGGAGGAATAAAGTTGTACTTGTTCGGGTGCAGTGTCGGATCGAGGTTTGGCGGAAAATATGACTTGATATTGGCAATACGAAATCAGTTCTTCGAGTATTTGCACGAACCGTTTTTCAGGCATCCGTTGGAGCGCCTGGGACCGGCTCGTTTCGAAAACACGATGAAAATAACAATTCTTCCGGCTTAAACGCCTGGGCTATACCGACTTATGCGACCGCCTCTGGTTGCCTGGGCACGTTTTTGCCTCTAGCGCCAGCCCTAGACCCTTAACAAAACCCGCTGGGTATGCCATAGTCTTTCATTGTTCATTGGGATCAATATGGTACAAAATGGGTGATATTCGAGATAGTATATATTGCAAGCGGTATTAGAGGCGGACATAGTTTAGCTTTACATGCTTGAACAAGCCGGTAAGTCTAATATTCTTAGTAACTACAAGCCAAGCTCAAATTTGTGTGGGACGACATAAGAACTCTGTGACATTCTGACCCTAACGAAATTGACGTTGTCCAAAAAAACCCGCGAACAGCGAACTCGCAGACTCCTTGGCGGTATACGCACTGCAATCTATGCCGTCGCCTGGTGTTGGGCTATACCTGTAGCGGGGACAAAATTCTACCACAGTTACACTGTTGGTGAGAAAGTAATAACACGGCGAGAAAATATTGTTCCGCGTGTGGGGGGTTATCACCTGGCAACAGATGCTACGAAACGAAATATCCTCGCCGAAAGGTCGTTGGGGATTATTTTCGTGTCGCAGAGCAGCATCCAAAGAGCGCCGTAGTTGACCCTTGTAGTAGAGTAGCCGCCTCCCCCCGCAGCTGGTGCATGACGTCGAATACCTGCAAATACGTGGCGAACACAGAGACGTTTGCGTTCCGGCCATTAGTGTCGATTCTTCTGTTCTGTAGTTGCCACACCTGCGTGTGCTGGATGTCGAGCAAACTCAGAGCGCTGGCCAGGGATGCTCCGGCCGAAGCCTACGGCATTTACTGCCTCACACCCCCAGTTTGGGCATCGTGGGGTATATTTGGTTATTATCCACGACCTCCAGCTACTTCGAATGATTTTTCAGATCGACAACTGAGTCGGTACTGAGGTGGAAACTCTCCCTCACCTGGCATTGTTCGAGTACATAGGTCACTCTCGTGTTTGTTGCTATAATACGTCGGAATTCCATACTGTAAGGGACGTTTTCAACGACACCCACGTAGCAGACCAAATGCCAAAAGGCCGAATTATGGAAGGTTTTACTTCCCAATACAGCAAAATAATTGCTAAAGTGTTTTATTTATGATATTTCTCTTTATGTTCGTTGGCAGTTTTATGCATAATGATATACTTAAAGTACATGCTTTTGCATTCGCTATTGAAGCTCAATAACGCCAGCACAAGGATCTACAAACCAGACCACCCCACGCTAGACTCGCTCTAACTTGTGGAACAGAGGCAGATGTCGAGGGTAGATAGTGGCATTGATAGCAGTGATGAAAGGGCTGGCCACACGCCCCGTGAGCCCCGTGTGCATAGCTAGCACTCAAACATACCACGAAATAGCAGCAGTCTCGGGTTTTCACCAGGGCGTGCTAGCTGGACTGGAAGGACTGCCGACCTGCGGCGTACGTAGTGTTAGCCTGCCTTCCTTCCTGCGCCAGCATATACCTGGTGCATCTCGGAGTGCCTCGGCTCGCCGTTGGATCTCTGCTGCTGGTGGTGTGAGGGGTCGATTAAACTCTGAGGACGTTACGATGCGAAACATTGCCAACTACGCAGTGTTTGTCGATAGAAGGAGTTGGAAACTTGGACTTGCCAAAATAGCAAGTTTTCAATTCGGTCGTGAAAAACACCCTAGGGAGCGACAAAAATCGAACAACCGGGATGTATCGGCTTGAACGAGATCGACTAATTAAGACGTCGACCACACCACTCACAAGAAGGATAACAATCACGCCTGCTACCGACGTATATCATGAGGAATGCCTTCTGGGACATAATGCGATGAGCGAACACCGTGTTGTTGCATGCCTGAAATCGGCGTAGATACCGAATTTCGTCAGACGAAACTATTCGCATCCCTCACGGCATGCGCTGGGCCCTCACTACTTTTTGTTCGGTAAAGCACCTCGTCTGCAATACATGGTATACAAAATATCACGTTAAACATTGGATAGTGCGCGGCTATGAATACAATGTAATATGTTCAAGAAACCAGCTACAGATTGGAAAAAATCGAGACACAGGGAAAATATTACCTCGAGTTGAGTGCCTCGCGATGTCGTACGCAACGGACCAACGTCGAAACCAAAATCGGTCCACAATATGACGTTTCGAGGGAGAAGGAGATCCAAGACATTGCACCGACCACATTCTCCCAACGCTAGCCAAAGCTTGAATGTCTGCATAATATGCAATCGTTGGAGCGAATGACACGTTTTGCTTAGTAGGTTCCTTGCCTCACGCCGTCAATAGACACTCTACATGGCGACAGGTATACGCAGTGTTAGTGTCGTGTTTGCCATCCGACAGCCTGAAGCCTAAGCTATACCTTTGAAACCATTTGTTAATTAACTTACAGTACCTAAAGTTGATGTTGGCAACACGGTCATGTGAGAAGAAGATCAGCAACAACTATGGTGATACCTACGGTGGGAGCGTAATCTACCGTAGCCTGTAGCAGCTCCATACCGCACTGCACCAAGTGCAGTCCCAAATATTGCGCACTATTGTCTGGAGATATCAGTGTTGTGATATTAGTTTGGGCAACAGGTACGTTCCATTGTAGTCACACCCTTTCCTAGACCACTGCTACTCCTGTCTCGCTTATTTGCCAACGTTATGACCAAAATGGTATCAGGGTCTGGGTGGTAGGTCGGCGGGTGCTGCCATCTGTATGGAGTTGACGTCTCGCGGCCATATCGTCGCACGCTGTGTGAAAAAATCACCGATTGGCGCTCGGCTTTTGTGTCATGACGTTCAGCCCCCTTCTGCCTTGGTTGACCCATTTTGCACTGCACTCCCGTTTGGGGCGAAGATTTTTTGGGGCGAGAGGCAGGCACCTTATTATGTACACTGCAGTAGTTCCAGGGTTAAACGGTACATGCGCAAGAGTTATATCTTTATGCGTGACTACGTCTTGCGTCGTTCCCAGAACCCAAATCAACGACGTTCTTCTCGCACTCGCAGGTGCCATACATGCCTATGCCTCGGAGGTACATGTCGACGGCCACTGCTGCTTCGCTTACAATTCAGCGGACTACTTAGGAGGTGAGTTAAGAAGCGAGGCTATGGTAGGGGGCGAACTCATTGTCGTGCATGGCCGTAGTCGTACGATCATAGACCCTCGCATTACTAAAATTCAGGGACGAAGCACGTCGGGAATCACGGGCAAGGGAAATTTAATTTCGCGCGGGAGTGAAATGTCCTCGTGCATCCCCCCGTGGTATGTGTGCGTTGAGATGAGGCCAGGAACGGCGAAATCGGATATTGTACGGTACCGGACGTTTGCACTGGCGACAGTACCCATACCAGCAGATTAGCCGTGCAACTAAGAGAGACCGATACCGCAGAACCGCTACGGCGTGCGAGTGTCGCACTTTATTCAAGCAAAGTGTTATTTATGGCCAAGGAGAACAGCGACACGCACACTTGTGGGAAGAATCGCAAGAACGCGATCCATCATGCAGGTGTGGCTCCATATCAACGGTCAGATATATCCCCTTCGTGGTTACCTGAATCATGGCACGTGTTACTACCCGTTTGGTCGACATTCGTAAGGAGGAAAATAACCGAAAATATCAATCCTCTGTCATCGTCGGTTCGCGGCTGTCGTAGGCCATGCAAGCTTTGTCTGTGTACCTTGCGTGTGTATGGTGAAGAGATGTTCTGTCATCTCGGTGTATAGCGGTTTATACGATCATGCATGGCAGGCGTCTTCGCCCAAATGCTTACAGTGGGGAGTTCTGAAGTGGTTGCTCGCAAGCGGGCCCTCGGCGATGTACCCGATGACACCGATGCTCAAGTATATACGATAAATAATGATGTGTCTAAACGTAGCTGCTGGAGGCAGGAACACGGTATCTTGACAGGCGTGAACTTCGGCCGAGATCAGTACACGAACATATGTCGCGATCGGCACCTGTCCACGCCACGCTGTTCACCCTTCGCGGAGCCATTTGGTTGCACATGTGGCCAGTGCTGCACTCCTTAGTCGTTTGGTTGCTCGCGCCCAGAAGCCTCCGACCCCCGCATCGCAGTACACGTCCATAAGGTCATACTGAGTCGGCAAGACTCGCTCGTAATGCATGGTAGTAATTCATACACCGATACGTCTACGTCCTCCGCAATGCGGTGGACCTCTGGCCTCACCACGTGCGCTCACGAGCATTCCGCCGAACGCCCGGGATGAAGTGTTTAGTATCCCACCATGGTGATGTTCACCTTGGTTTTCACCTCACGAGTGTCGTTCCTGTACTGAATCCTCCACAGTGCATTCCTAGGGCCCCTCTCCGTAGTCCAAACATACTGCAATTCGCAATCTTCTATTAGGACATGTTTATGCCCTGCCCTTAACAGAAGCACATGAGAAATGCATGATATATGCACACCAACCATGTTTGAGCCACCCCGCCTAAACCATTGTCATAGATACACGCGGTATCAAACTTGGCTGGGGAGCCACCGCTTGAAAGATACATCTGGTTTGGTGCCGCGTGTCGTACCCCGACAATATAATCGTTGTCTCCGATCAGAAACATACATATCCTGCCACGCCACCCTCGCATACGCCGCCGACCTTATTTCTGACTTGCCGCAGGTGCCATGTTTGTGGACGAATCGCATGTCTACCTGAACGGCAGCGTCGAATTTTTGAACGATGTTGGTGTGTTCGGAGGTGAGGAACAGTATGGCAGACGTCGTGTCGTATCAGGTGCTATATCGACTGGACACTTAGACACCAACCATGTATCTACCGTTGGGGCTCCATGATCTGCTGGTTTATTTATATCGGGTCAGACAGCGAAACCGCTATACTCGGTTGATAGTTGAAGTTGAACGATATTGACAACTCCCTGGCTACCCTAATTGTATACAAGGTGGCATTACCGTGTTAGTTTTCACTCCGTGAGATGGTTCGCTTTAAACAGGCAACTGTGGCATGAATTCAGTGTTCGATATCCCCATCAAGACAGATGCAGATATCTGTTTCCAAGAAATAGTTGGATATAGTAGCTCAAACCCAAGGCTGGAAATACCGCTGAGAGTCACTACTCTACCCCGAATTACAGCATATATACGCTTTTGTGTGCAATGCAATACAAATATAGTTGCGTACAAGGAGCTTGCCATGGTGCTCAAGCTGCAATTCCACTAAACAAACCGCAAATGCTCGCGGGGCTATGGACTTCGGGGGATCCGCATGTCAGCCGTTTGCGTCGTGTACCCACTAGGCTCACGATACATTATTGCGCTACCCCAAACACAACCTACTTCGCATACTGTATCCGGTTATCATTAAATGTTGCCATGTTTTGAAACCCTCTCACTTGGAAACATCGTACAACTGTGTGAAAACTCTGGGCTACTTGCTGTTCTTCCACTTGACCGTGTAATGGTCGACGTCTGCACCGTACGCGCCAAAGTTTAGGTTTTAGCGCGGCGGGCATGAATATCCGACACCGCCCTACGCCCGGGACAGCAAACCCAGAGTCGTCGAACAATGCTTACCGACGCTTCTGCTGGTGCTAGAAACTAACATACCTGGTTAGTGTTTTTGGCATGTATGAAGGGCCTCTACCGACGATGGAATAAATGTGATCCCACGCACGCACTGCCCTATGTAAGTGTATGTGGTTGAAAGCTCTGATTATACACAAGCCGAGACCATCGTCATTTGTTATGATGGGTAGATGTAAGTGACACCGTTGCATATCTGGCGCACTGTGTTCGCCGCGCGTCAGCTACCGCAAGGGCCGACGTCACCGTACACATGTTGCGAGAAACCCTTTCAAACGATCTGTTTACATGCCGGGTTGGACTACTGTATGGTGAAACGATTGCGTATTAATGAGTGTTTACAAGGATTGAAGGCACATCGATTCCCTGTGTTGGCATTGACTCGGTGATGCGTTCTCACTACCCACGGGAAACCCAAACAAGGTACGAGTAGTTGTTCGAACTCTTGCCTGGTCGATTCCAACATGACTTTTGGTTAGAACGCGCTTTGTATTTTTATCTCAAGTCAAATGAAAGCGGATGACGTGGATCAACGTTGAAAACGCCGAACTGAAGCAGTTGGGACCCTGTGGCATTTGCAAGGCCCCGTCGTCGTATCATTGGTCTCCGCCGACCTATTGCATCCGAAATAATGGTGCCGTTCTGTGTAATTTATGTTCTTGAACACTTTATTGAGTGTCTGCATTGACATGGGTGTGTCGTATTCACCACGCTCGGGAAATGAAAAGGCCTGACGTAGGCGCGGGCGAGGGTACATCAAAATGGCGAACACCTTGCGGACGTGTGCCAAGCACCTCGTGAACATTTTTACTCTCTAGAGCAGATATTTAGCCGTTCTTGTTCCATTTTATGCAATTACTTACACTACCAACGCATCCGGTTGCCAACAACACGTTTTCGATATTACTACCTAGGGCGCATGTTCTTGTTGCCAGTATTACAACGGATGGCTATTCCACGCCCGGAGCAGCTCAGCTAGTGTCGGCATGGAACAACTCTGCGCCACGGTCTTGATCATTGTCACATCACCGCTTTGGGGAGCTTTGGCCTGCCGGCGATTGTTGGGTTGCCTGTGTCCAGATTCGTCCACCTTTCGCTTGGCAGCACGCCATTATTGAGGTCTTATATGGTAACACCCCACACTCGCATGTACAGCAAACGCCGATGGACTTGTTGGGGGTTCTCTGATTCCACTCGCCCCCCCCGTGCTTGCGAGCACTAGCACTACGCCGAGCGTCCTGGTCCACCTTTGAACTGTTTCGTCGACGTGAGATATACCTTGTCCTCATCATTCTATAGGTCGCCCTGTAAACCCCTAAAGCGCCAAACCAAATGCCGAACCCTCGTTCTGTAGCCGAACGAGACTGTGGAATGACGTAAGAAACACAAACAGACGAACTATCGTCCGTACAACGGACACGAGCCAATTCACAGCCCGCCGTAAAGAATAACTATTATGCACACCATGAACCCTGCCCAGTGGAACACAGGTTGCATGAAACGTCCTGTGTTTGTTTACCACGTCCTACGCGGGGTACGGCAGAGGAGAAGATGTTGCCTCAGCTAAGAAGCCCAGGTATCCCTCCCCCGCTCCCCGCCCGTACTTCGCCGTCCCTTGTACCGACCTACCGCAGGTGCCTTGTATGCGGACGGATCTACTGTATCGACGGACGGCATAATAGAGTTTACCAACAATTCGGCCAGTGAACGTGGAGGTGAGAATCGTTAATGTAAATGGTGCATAGTTCAGGCGCGATGTGTCGACAGGAGGTTAAGAAAGTTCGTCGCCAACCAGGAGCAAAACCTCGACGGACATCGTTATTTTTCTTCCAATCAGCGGGTTCAGACAACGCGAATAATATATTTTGTATTGTTGCGTGTTTGTGTATGAAAAATACTGATCTTGAGCCATCTCAAAAACCTCCCGTTTTCCTGGGGGTTTTTACCTGGCTGGACGGGTATCATTCGAGTAAGAGGTAAAGTCGGGCGTCACAGCCGGTGTTGTCTCCCTAAGACTACGCGTGAGGGCGACAGTGGAATGCGGTTTGGTGCCCCACACCTCTACACATGCAGGTATCCTTGGCAAACAATCATTTCTCACTGACGCATACCAAACTCGCAATAAGCCTAAATACATTTTTGGCGCTACCCTACATTGAATTTCAAGTTTGTAAGAGTTTGGACCCCCAATGAACACCCAGCTAAATAGCCGATTTCGAGCATCTGGAGTTCCCGGTACAGAAATACGGGGTCGCCGCGAGATAGATGTAGCATCAAGTAGCAAACAGCACATATACATCAAGTGGCAACCAGCATATACCCTGGTATGCATATATAGATACATATCGTGCGTGCAAAGACTATTGTCGTAATAAGGTACCGAAATGATCGCCTGCCAATGTTGAACGAGGTGGGGACTGCGGGGGGTGTGGCTGTGGTTGTCTCTAGAGTCAACGTCAAGGCCAAAAATACGTTCGAGCCCCAGGCGCCCATGGGAGCTTCCACCGGCAATTGTCTATCAAGTATTGCCGCGATGCTTGCAGGACATACCCCGGTTAAGCTGAAACGACGACAAAGCCGCTTGGGTGGTCACACTTTCCATTCCCGTGGAATTTCCCGCACGACACCCGTGTCCACGTTTCTGCAGAGGTCTCTTCAATACGAAAATCCGCAATTTGGCCACTTACCCTTGTTTGGCGTATCCGTTTACCCACAAAACACCCAAACCACCCAAAGTAACACCGCCCTGGGGTGAATGTCTGATCCGAGTTTCTCTAAACCAAGGGACACACACACAAACGAAGGTAGGGGCCTGCGAACGATATTGCCGAGATGTTTCCGTAGGCCAATCGCTCGGGGTTTGCGCCCCCTTGTCCAGGGTATAAGCTCCGAACTTCGACAGAGGGGGTGCGTCAGCATGTTTTTGTGCGGTAGGCAGTCGAACCCTAGGGTTTCTTTGAAATACAGAGAGTATGATATTCATCGCCAGACCACCATTTAGAAACATCATTTTCGGAGTGTCAGAATGCAGGCACATCTATATGCTTTCGGGCCTGCGGCTACGCCTCAATGGCGGAAAAAAACCAACAATGGAGCGGTTTGTAAATTCAGGGACCCTGTTGGAGGTAAGATTACGTGTCTCAAATACGTTTGACGTTGAAAGGTGTTGTGAGCAGAGCAGGCTCTACAATGATGCTGTTCCGTTAGGTTAGGCCGGGCGTAGTTCAGTGCGTTGTCTAGTCGTGCACTGGGTTGCAGCAGGCGCAGGGGCTGTTTTGTTAGCCACTCCGTAGCGAATCATGATGCGGTATGCGTTGAAGATAATTAATTCCAACATTTGCGGGAGACTGGCGTATAGGTGGTGACACTCTCTGTTGTTTCAAGTCCGTTTAAGACACGTGCAGTGGTCGTAGCGGAAGCATAGCGTTTGGCCCCGATGTATGGTCTCAGGAACAGCAACCGTGTCAAATATGGCCTCTGCGGCTGACGCCGGAATTGATAGAGGAAACGAATCCAAGATCACTGCCTGATTGAAGTTGGCAGAACCTGTTGGTTGCAGCAGATAGAAGGCTCGCTTCGTTCGTCACCCGATACCGACTGCCGTTAGTGATAGTTGATCAACTGTAGGAATCTTCTAACAATGCGATCATTTCACGGTACGATAACAAATCAAATTCGGATATCTAGCTATAGTTCGTATATACCGGATATTAGCGGCGGGTGGCGTGGGATCGTCCTAGTTTCGTCAGACGTTATAGAATACGATCACGAAAGGTTAAGGTGGACACTATAAATGTACAAAACGTTGAGGGTCAGCAAAATTCAAACGTCTTATCATATGAACTATTAATACCATCCTGCGCAATATGTACCTGCTTGCAAAAGCGATATCGTGTGTCCGCCATATGCAAGCACGGCCTGCATTGTACAAAAAACGTGTAAATATATAAAATAGCACGAAGGGATTTGAGGAATGGTTGCGGGTAATATATTCGTGCCGAACGACGACATCATACGGCCATCAAATGAGCGCGGGTACGACTCTCAAACGTCGGGACATGAAGGGCGACCTTCCGCAGAAATAGACGAGAAGGCTGAGCTATTTGGCAAAAAATAAACTGCCGTTGGTTTAACAGCTGCAAAACGATTGCTGGAAGAATTGCGAGTTTTTTTTACCGCCTGCGGAAAGCTGCAATTCTCCAGTTAGAACCTCGGAATAGCTTCCTCAAGACAGTGCAAAGTAAGGTAGGTCGTAAGCAACCGTTTTGCGCCAAGCGCCGGATCGACCATTTTTTTTGTTTTTATCACGCAACGGACATCTTACACGAAAGCAACGCTTTATACCTTTGTAACCCGGATGAATGTGAGAAAATAAGGTTCCTCAGGGTGCCGATACTGATTACACTCAGGTTGTGTCGACAATGCTAGTTAGTAGGCGAACCTACCTGGGCCTCTAGTTCGACCGTTTGTAGCGTTCTGCACGGACGCAGCAGGGTGCAGATACCAAACAGGAGCCTCGAAAATATCAAAATTCCTGCTGTTGGGATATCTCGTACCATTGCACATACAAACATGTTAATAGGTTCTCTCCCTTGCAGATCCAAGGGATCCAGAACATCCTACAGGCCACAACGAACAGACAGCAAGACGCCGCTTGGGAGCTAGTTCATGGCTTACAAAGGAGGAATGCCGGCTTCGGTAGAGAGTCATGAAACATCGCTAGTATAGCTGAAGCAGTATTGCACCTGTAAACATATCAAGCATACAATATTTTTGTCAAGTGCAGCACTTGTTTTTGTCTTGACCGGGAGTAAGTCTAAAAATATACGAAGTAATATATTATACATAGTACCTCAGTGTCATATTAAAACTGGTGGGAAAGAAGTCTTTGAAAAGCCGTGACGCGGCGCACCCAGCAAGGCATTTCTCGTTGAAACACGTCGTAAGCACAGCATTTTCACTCTCCGTGTTACTGTTAGTGACGAAATTCACGTGGATATTCTCCAGCGAAGGTGGGTGTTGACTGGTGTGCTAAGTCACTACACCACGCGAGATGTGCGTCGACGTGTTGATGACAATCGCAATCTACGTAATACGCGATCTTCGTATTCGAGGGGAGGGGGTGCATTAACCCTTCTTTGTGTGCTACGTAACCCTCGTGTAGGCGCGCAATTAGTATCACCGGGATTGGTCATAACCTACTGTAGACAGCGTCAACCACAACGTGGCGTACCCGCCAATACGTTCGACCTCGGTCGGGTAGTTGCCCACATGTGACAGATCAGGGTGCCAGTTCCATATCAGAACCATCGTGGAACCGGCCAAGCGCTCAGTTCGGAGACGGAACCACAGGACAAACCCTTCAATGTCCTTGCGTACTATCGTCGTCGTTGCGGTTGCTTCCTATTCGTCCTGCGTTCTTCCTTGACAATGACAGAGTTGTTTGGGCGCTCGCCTCTGGTCGTAATATGACCGTAACAGTTCCGCGCGGAGCCTTTCGTTTTGTTCCAAGGCCTTTCCTCTGCTGGAAGACGTATACAGGGAACCTACATTTTGCATGTTTAGATTTCGAATGATATGTTTCCTTTTGTTTCCTTTTGTTTTCCTCTTCCGGGGATGTTTTGAGTGGTCAACTTTGAAGATCATGCTGCACATTGTCAGATAGCAAGCATAATCATAATATCGGATACGTTCGATTCTTTTGTAGAAGCATCCTATTTCGGTTGCCATTTATGAATGTGCTTCTCCCTGCCCTCCAATAACGCTGATGTGATTTTCCGGACGGCGTGCGTCAACGTTTCTTCGAATTTTCACCTGTGAATAGGTTGAGCGAGGACGTGTGGGCGCGACCCTCCTTCGTCGATTCCCTACTCGTTTCCTGCAGAAGGCCTTCACATGCATGCACCTCGTGAAATGCGATTGATATCCTCCTACTTGCTCTATAGAGAACCGAACACGCTCACTGGACTGTACCGTGCACACCGTAAACCACCAGAGACCTCCAAGGCAACACCCTTCTTGCCGGCAACCTTAGTGGGAGAAGGACTGCTTTCCACGAAACTTCTTGTTCGTTTTCACCACGTCCTGCGCGTGTTACTCTGCAGTATAACAAGTTGTTTCCACCCACTTGACAAGGAAAACCTGCCCTGCCCCGGCTCTCCTCGCGCATTTCGCCATTCCTGACACCGATGTACTACAGGTGCAGTACGTCTGCTTTTGTCGGAGTTTTCTACCTACGGTAGCACTACATTCTTGGACAATTGGTCCGGCGATTCGGGAGGTGAGGAAGGGGTTTACATGCGATACCTATTTCGAGGGTTCAAAATCTACACCGGTTTGAGACCTCACCCGGCAGCATAGCTTCGACGAGCCGCACGCTTCCTGGACAGACAGAACGGGCCAGGCACCGAGAAGGTTACCGTTGGTTGTATGTCGATCGTGCATCTACACGTGCATAGGTTCGGCCGACAGGACACATGATCAGACACCTGACAGGTGTACCCGCGAGTGCCCCACCCCTGTAGTGGGTAGTGTCAAATCGTCGCACGCAGCAAGCCCGATACACACGGTAAAGGGGTCTATTTTAAGTGGTGTCCTTTAAGCCGCACCTCACTGCCCTATTTATTTGCGCCCTCAAGCTGGAAGGACCTCTTTGGTTTGGTGATGTGCACGCTCCTTCAGGAAACGTTTGTTGGTCAAAACCCGTCTTTGGTGTGGGGTACAGGATCCGTCGTGCGAGTGCGCCTAAACCTGCTCGAAAATACGCGGGCAGCCCGTACCAGAGCCACTCGCAGGAGGCGGCGTTTTCGTACCGTGAGTTCCAGTATTGGTGCAAGGAGTACTGATGGGGTGGAGTGAGGCTTAGCAAGCTCCAGCCTTGTGACCCAACGTGTGATTCCCCAGCATGCCTCCCCCCCCCGATACTGCGTAGAAAAAACTTGTACTCTATCTGCTGTACCTGGTCAACGTTACAAACACCTACTTGAATTCAGTGCATACTGTCAAAGATTCCCCTTCAGGGTGTGGTCGATTATGTTTTAATGCCGGGAGTGCCTCAAGTTCAAGAAGGGGGACGTGGGTGTTACGGAAACTGAGACTATGTGAGGTTGTCTGCTGTCGCGCCACTCGCTGCTGGTGGGCTGTGTACTGCGCGGGTGTGGTTACTTGTCCAGTCTGGGGTTCAGAATGGCACTCACACTGACACACAGGGAAGCACCTTTCTTGGTGACAGAGGAAACAAAGTCCTTAAAGTACGGCTACTTCTGTGCCATGACCCATGCTACGATAGAGGCGTTGTTCCATGATGTTATTTTCTGAGGCTCCATAGTTCAGGAGCTCTGTACTTCAGCCTCAAACTGATTTTGAGTAAACTAAAAGAGCAACCCGATTAACGAAC
>JAYJME010001193.1:0-17454 GCA_036873775.1 Costaria costata
AACACCACGCGTCTGTATATATCGCGGGGAAGGGCTTCCTCCGACCACGGAACCTGCCTTGAAAGCACCTCCCAAGCCACAATGCCGAAGCTGTACACGTCGCTCGCGTAGGTGCTGCCCTTGGCATCAAGTACCTAATCACACACCCCCGACGAGGTCGCGTGAACGCGGATAAAGAAGGTGGAGATGTGGGGGTATTCATTGAACAACCAGGAAAAAAATCAATACAAGACGTCAACCGTAATGATACAATTTGTTGGAGAGGTGGTTTGCTGGGTGGGTTTTGTTGCGATCGTTAGCAAGGGGTATCCACGCTATTCTGATAGGTAGTCGCAAGGGTGACCGGTTGTATTTCTTGCAGCCTAACACAAAGCGTTCAGAACTTCAACGCACGCTCTGTCTACAACGATTTGATTACGGAGGATTGAGCTTGTGCTTGCCATGCGCACCACACACCAACCTGCCCAACCATTGCCGCCGTTCACCCCGCGAATGAAAATAATGGAAAATCTCGCTACACAAACGCCTGTCAACAACAAACTCCGCCTTATGGCCGTTTCGTTCAGCAGCGTGAGGGCAGCCAATGCGCCCAACAAGCGCGACACTAACCAGCAAACCAAACAAGTGGCGACCCCAAACTGTGATGCTACCCTATTTTAAACAAGCCCCGGGGGCATCGACGACGTGCTTAATCAGGAATTCGTCAAACGGACCACGCTTTTCTCTTGTAGTTATTGGTTCCGCGCACTACAGCTACGTGGGGGAATACCTCTGGTGCTGCCCACGCAAAGCTCATCATTCTCATGGTGTCTCCTGCGTTCGTTTGGTACGTGGCCAGACCCGTGGAATCACTGTGCTGCGCCAATTTCGATGTGCCGAAGTCCCCAATCTGGAATCCAAACACAAACAAAAACCGCACGACGCCACGATGTTGGTTGTACTCTTGGGAACGAGATGGACGAATAGTGTTCCAACGGGCACGCTAGCCAAACATTGCAGCAACGGGTGATGAATGCTACGATAGAGGTTGCACTTTTCGGCTTTTTTTGTTTCTGAACAACGGGGCTCCTTAATCCAAAATCGACCGAATGTCATTCTTGGTTAGCAATAGGATTTTGTTTAATGCATAGTTCATGGTTGTTCATCGGGCTGCCCTTCCAGTTTACTCCAAAACCGTTCTCGGGTGCGATATGGAGCTCCTAAAGTGAAGAGCCACAGAAAAAAAAGGGTGCACCTCTGTTGTAGCATGGGTCGGGTATCATCTCGCGATGAAAGCAAGTCGTCCGGATATTGGTGCAACCTCCTACCTGCTGTACTATAGTCTTAACACTGCCGAGTCTAGCGCGGCGCGGCGTAGGCTTTACAATCTATAACCACCCTCTTCTTGTTGTCATCAACATGCTAGTCGCACCTTAGCCCTCCCTTCTCCGTCAAGCAGTATGTTAGCGGATTTAAGATCCCCATGGACGGCCTTTTTACTGTGCAGGAATGCCACGCCAGCGCAAATGTCTCCGATGATTTTCCTGGCTTGCGCTTCCGGGAGCTGCTCCTCGGAATTTCTCAACAACGAGCGCAGATCGCCGCCCGTGAGTAGCTCCATGACGAGGACGAGCCGCTGCCTGCGAGATGTGATAGCGCCGTAGACGTTCACCGTGTGAGGACTGCGGAGCCGAAGCATTGCCTGCAGCTCCAATAACAGGGACGCGCGCTGGCGGCTGGCCTCGTATTTGCTGCCTTTGTCTCTGTCGTCATTGTCGTCTCGGCCACCAATCTCATTGTGTTCGTCACAGGCTTTTATCACCTGGTGAATTCAGCGATTGTGGTCGTGGGGGCAGGACGGTGCGTAAACATCTCGGCGTGAGCGTTACGGTACTCCGTCAATGCCCACAGGCAACAACAACTGAACTAGACGAGAATAGGGCCAACTGCTGGGAGGGCTGGACAATTTATGTTTGGTCGAAGTTCGTCAAGCTCAAGAATATAAACAATCTGCCGGAAGCAGGCGCATCGAGCTAGCTGTTCCCCTTACTCGTAAACTATGCCATTGGGTGCCGTGCTGAACTGAAACATGCAAGGACCTTGGATGTACGTACGACCCATGCTACGATAGAGGTGTTGTTCCATGATGTTTTGTCTGGGGCTCTTCGCTATAGGAGCTCCATACCACATCCGAAAACTGTCTTTGAGTATGGTTGAAGGGCAGCCTGGTGAGAAAATTTATGGACTTGGGAGGCTTTACAAAAAGTCATATTGCTAAACAAGAACGACATTCGGACGATTTTGGGTTAAGGAGCCACGTTATTCAGAAACAAAAAAGCCAAAAAATACAACCTCTATCATAGCACGCGTCGTACATAGTATCAAAAGGCCCTGACATTTCCGCCCAGAGTGGTATAGCGGAAGGGCTGGTTGTTGTCCCCACGAAGCGAACGGAGTACCACATATAGGTCCCGACCCCTACCTGCCGAGGCAACTCGAGCTCGTACCTTAGCGGCGGCGTTTCGTCCGTTGTAGTCGGCGATGTAGACGGAGCCGAACCCGCCCTTTCCGAGGAGCTCATCCGATATTGTCACGTGCTCCTCCGGGATTTCAATCTGGTTTAGGTTACGCTGACGCCGAAGCCGGCGGGCAGCTGCCATGCACACCGCCTTGCGCTTCCAATCAGAAACCGACACACGACGGGAAAAATAAGGTAAGACGGTGGGGCGAGGAGATGGGGGGGTTTCCAACGCATATGTCGGAACTCGAAGATATAACAAGCGTCTCGGTTCAGGATATTATTGACGCAAGTTCAATCGACCGAAAGTGAAAGACGTCGTGGTGCGGTGTGGTTTGACATGGGAAAATATCCTGGGAATTCGGCGCCCTAACCGTGTCTTTCAGACAAGGGTGGTGTGCCCGCGCAACGTATGCGCCCTACACACCTCGGAGGCCTGCCGTTGATTTCGCATCGCGTCTGTTGTGTCCTTGGCGTTCTCGTTCTGGCTGGGCACGAGTCCTTGGAGGGTACAATAATGTCCGCTCACGGTTTCCCGATGCTTCTCGTCGTTGACCGCAGCACGAACGTGCAAGCCCAGCTGCATTGGTCCAGACGCGAGCATCAAGAGTTGTCAGCATGTCAAGCGCATATTTACTGAAGATGACGGGAGTACAACAACCATTGTACCGGAGTTGCATTGGTCGCTTTCTGCTACGTCTCAACAGCGGTATAGGTAAGGCAGGGACGATTGCGCACCCGAACCCCACGGTGTACCAACAGCACGCGACAGCAGTTAAGAAACTCCTATTTTGGCTAAGGCTCGCGGCTTATTGTGATCTTAACGTTGAGCGTAGGCTCTTGAAGGCGATTGTATAGGATTTACAGTAGCAGTCCTCGCTGAGCACAAATGCTTAGCTGTAATTTCTTATTTTTCGAACCAAATCAGCTTAGAATCCTAAACTACCGAATTATTAACACATGTCGCGTACTGTATACTGTTTGTGGGTCCGTCGTTACCCCGGTTGGGCCCTACGTCTAGCAGCCCGAGCAAATAATAAAAACAGCCTTGTCAGCCCCTTTGTATTAGCGTGTATTTGTTCGAGCAGTATCGGGGCGGTGCGCGTGTCGAACGGCTTCAACGAGGAAGAAACGCCCTGCCTAATCAGGCTGGGCTGCTTCCTGTACTCGATACTGCAATGGTTATACGTATAACTCGTACGTTCCATATTGATTACCCATGAAGGTGCCATAAAACCGTTAACATAGAAGCGTGCTACGACAGAGGTAGCACTTTTTTTGTTTTTTTTGTTTCTGAAATGAAGGAGCTCCTTAACCCAAAGTCGTCAGGGTGTCTTTCTTGTTTTGCGAAATGCTTGTTTTGGGTGCCTAGATCCTGTTTTTTTCAACCGCGTTGTACTTTTGGTTGCCTCAAAACGAGTATGTGGTTGAAGTACTGATTTTATACGGTGAGGATCCTCAGAAATAAACCAGTGAACCTCTATCGAAGCACGCCTCATACGATATTCTCCGTTCCATTCAGAGTACCCGAGACGGTGCTTGCGGAATGTCCGCTGGACAACAGTGAATTGTTCACCCACGGACGTCGTGGTTCTTTCTGGCAACTCCTCTAGTGGCAGTGACTACAGACACTGTTAGTGTTCAATTTCCAACAAGCGCTTTAAATCGCCCTTGAACATACGTCGTGGAGGTGAATGAACTACATAGCCAGCTTGGGTGTTAGCCGACCGAAGGAACGGTGTTCCCACATGTGCTTCCTGGAGAGATGGACTGGCGAATTCTACAAGGTTGAAATATCCAGTTTGCAGGAGATCAGGTTCCAACCGAATATGTCCCACACACACTAAAGGACTTGCGCCTGCACGTGTCGGGTTATCCTAGCGTTACGACGCGTGTAGACACTTTATCACCCGAAATAGCAATTGCACAACGCGAGTTCTATACGCAGCACTGATGGTATAGAACGCTGGTGGTACAGCATCACAGCGATACGCCGCCCGAAAAATCTCACTTTCAAATCCGAAATGGCCCGGTCGATAACAGCGTCTGTCTCCTCCATGCGACGCCTGAACATCGTCGAAACTACAACCTGAGATATTCTCCCCTTGCTCCGGTACGTTTTGATGAGTTCCACCATGTCACCGACCGCCGCTTGCACGTCCTCGATCAGCATTCGCTCCATCTCCCCGTTGGTGTCGCTCCCCTTCGTTTTGTCCCAAAAGAGTAAACCACAGAACGGTAGACGCGGCGGTAACTCAATCGTTCATAGTTGCTGGATCCGTATCGCGCAACACGCTGCCATCGTAATGCGTTGCACTACCGGGGTTAGTACTTCATGGGCGGATCCGGGTAGAGGTCTACCGATTCTAGGTTTCTCTAAACGAGATGGCAATGGCGCGTACATTTGAGGTACATGGGCCAACGAAGAATGCAATAATCCATAGGTCAACAGTCGCGCGTCGAAATTGATTCTGGGAAGCATGCTACGACAGAGGTAACACTATTTGTCAAGGACCTAGGACTGGTGGCCAGCGGTAGTGCCGAAAATGTGTCCAAACCAATCACAGGCCCTCAAAGAGGTCAATAACAGAAAGGCGTCCCCTAATGAACAAAAACATAAACCAACTGTTTTTTTCGGGACGAGCCGCTGCCAGGTGCTGCGAGGCATGTTTGTACAAATTTGCAAAAACAAAATCGAACTGACTGCGTACGACCAATATTAAGTCATGTTAAACGCCCAGCGTCGAATCTATACTGAAACCAAGTAATTCCCAGGCTGAGCCGTAATTTTCCACCTTCACCACACAAAAGTCCAAATATCCACGGCGTTTTTGAGAGTTAGACTCTGAAATTTTGCACACGTGTTCAATGTGCCCCTGCCGAGCGCTTTACGAATGGTATTTTTGTTCTGTTTTGTTCTTTCCGCCGGAAATGACCTAAATTAAAAAAAAGAAAACCGAAATATCTGGCGAAAAAAACAAAAACAAAAACATCCGTTGAAGGTTCGGCAGAGGCACATTAAACACGTTGGCAAAACTTCAGGATCTAACCCTCAAAACCGGCGTGGACATTGGGCCCTGAAGGAATTTTGGGCGGTATGCTTGAACCAGCCTGTACCTCTATCGTAGAACGTGTCCAAACGACATCACAAGGTGCAAACTATGTTGTATTTTCCAGAAGGGATTAGAAGCCGGTTGGATATTCCCTCTAAAAAAACGCACTTGGGGCTGGCACGATGCGCGCCAAGACGTAGGCGTGGGACCCTGTTTGCAAATGGCCGCGTTTGTAACGGGGATGCTAAAATCGCAGCCTATACACGCGCTTCAATCAACGCTGTCGTTACGTTGTGAGGCCTGGGAAAACCTATAAACCTACCCCTCAAACCCGCTGCCGATACAATCGCCTCGTTGATCCTCTCAGACGGGCTGGGTCATCAAACATATTTGGCGACGTTTCTGACGAACAAGACCACTAGAATAATAAGTCGACACCGTGGTCGTTTCGACGATAAGGCCGTTTACCTTGCTGCCGTGTGCAAACATACGGGCATTCAGCGCATTGCAGCTGTCCTCACTGCATTGCGATGCGCACTCGTTCTTTTCAACCACGACACAAGAGTGTATGTATCCTGCACCATACGCACGGTATCGGGGCTTGCTCCCGGCACGTGAACGGGTCGGAGGCAGCAGCGGTGACGCGTGCTACAATAGAGGTTGCACTTTTTGGGCTTTTTGTTTCTGAATAATGGGGCTCCTCAACCCAAAATCGTGCGAATGTCATTCTTGTGTAGCAATATGGTTTATTTAAATGCCTAGTCCATAGGCTTGCTCATCGGGCTGCCCTTCCAGTTCACTGAAAAACAGTGTGGTGTGGTGTGATATGGAGCTCCTAAAGGTAAGAGCCCCAGAAAACAAAGGGTGCACCTCTACCGTAGGATGGGGCTGGTGTGTTTCCTCACCTTTCCGAGGACCATCGCCGCCCGCTGGAGTATCATGACGACGAGGCGACACCGTTTTACCCTGGACTCCACTTCCGCGGTGTTGCCTTGATCATCCATGACCAGGTTTACCAGAATCGACACAAGTGTCGCTGCTTCGCAAACCCCGGGAATTTGAGACTGCAGGGATAGGTTGTACGCTGCCTCCACCACAGCTTTAGCAACGTCGCTACCTCCGACCGGCGCAGGGGAATAGACCGCAGACAGCGGCGCGGTGTCGGTATCGGGTTCCGTTTTTTCCTTGTCAGCGACGGGAGTAGCACCGAGAACCTCCGGCCCTTTGCTGCCATAGGGGGGAGGGGTTTGCGCTCTACCCGACGAGTGATCGTTCTCTGTGGCAGACCTCGCCTGGATACGCGAATCCGTCGTTGCAATTCCTGCGTCCGACACAGCGAGCCCATACGGAGGAGGATCTGTGGTCACCCTGAAATCGCCAGAACTAGGGGAGGGAACTTGAGCGCGGTTTGCGCCCAACGCATTGCCGGGGTCTACGCTTTCCGAGCGCTGAGCCGATTCTACGCTTGCGTTCTTCTTCGCTTTCTGTTTCCTGCGCAGGCACGCTCCTGCCACGAGGATGACCAAGGCGGCGGCCGCGGAAACTATTCCGATGTTCGTCGAGGAAAAGCCACTTTCCGATGATGCTGGCGGGTCCGCCAGAGCGGGGGCACGGGAGGCCCGTCCAAAGGTTGTTGGCGCCGGTGACGTTGGCTCAAGTGATACCGATATCGATGACGCTAGTGTCGGCGACGTCGGTGCGGACGGTGGTGGCGTACGAACGGGAATGGAGGGGTTCAATCTAAACGTGGGCTGTCGCGTCGGAGATGTATCCGGCAATGCTGGGGTTGGTGATGTTAATGGCGATGGTGATGGTGTCGGGGGTGTTATTGACGATGGTGATGGCGTTGAGGGTGGTAGTGACGATGGTGATGTCATAGGTGATGGTGATCGCGCCGCAAGGGTAGGAGGAGAGGTCAAACGTTCGGGAGTGGGCTGAGGAGTTGCAGGTCGATCCTTAGGCGTTGGCGCCAATGAAGGAGGATTTTGCGCAATAGTGGGCGATGGAGTGGCATCGGTTTCAGTGTCCAGCATCAAAGCCACGAAGTCAATTTCGCCGGCCGTTGCTTCGACCCAAGACCCCGACGAATGACCGGCCACGAGCATCTGGCCGTTGAGTCCTGCCGCGACGATTATCCCTTTATCAAACCCTGCTCCCGCTGATCCATCCTATTCAAGGGGGAGGGACATACAGCGAGGCAGACTTAGGGTACTGCGTCTACCTTAAGGGTTGTACCCCCATGTTCACTATCGCGTTTTGTGCCACCCGGGACGTAAAAAACAACCATCGTTTTGGTGGCATATGATAGCGCAACAAACCACCCGACGGTGTGGGGCATATCGCAAAAAACGAAACACATTAAGTATTAACACTCCCAACAAATTGGGTAGCCACTGCTCGGAATTGCTCAGATGGTCTGAATAGGAAGGACTTATTGGTCTCTGGGCAAGAAACTTCGCGAAGCCAGCCAAAAAGGGTGGCGTCAGCGATAGTGCATTTGGTCGGAAAAGTTATCGCAAGGGCCGATCACCTGCCAGCGCCAAATCTCGGTGCCACTCTCATCCAGCTTGACGGCAGCAAAGTCGAAGCTGCCGTCGCTTACTTTCCCCCACTCCCCGTCTGTCCACCCAGCCAGAACAATGGAACCGTCGTCTCCGGCCGCTGCGTGGAAGAACACATCCTCTCCCGTTGTACCGTCCTTCGATTGCAACCAGTAGCGCGAGGGTTAGGAAAAAACCAAAACCATGCATCGTGCGTGGGTATTGATGGCAGAGGGTCGAAGCAAGCATGCGCCTGCGCCCTGGCGACGTAGGTAGCCTCATATACGGTTAGTGAAAGTGCTCCAAGTGGGTACCATTTGGCGAGAACTGTGCGGTTTCTGGGAGGAACGAAAACAGCGCACGGAAGTACAGGGTACGCTGCCTTGCACCGTCATTATTTTGGCGCTAATATTTACCAGGAGGCGCGTGCACAGAAATGTTCCAAGACGTCTGGCGTCAAGAGGCCTCTACACCCGAAAGAGGTCCATACCCCACTCAACAGCCGACTTAGGGAAACAATGCAAGCCACGCTGGATACAGATTCCTTTGGGCTATGGTAGAAATCTAGCAAACAATACTGCACGGGTCACTTCAGTGCCAAGAGCACTGAGAAAGCCCCTCAGCGCTAAGGAGTCCCGTCGGCGAGAACGATGTTTGCGCGCAGATGTCGAACCCGCACAGTAGCGAGGCTCAGAAAGGTCTGACGAGCGGACGCCAGGGAGTGTCTACGATTGGTAGTAAGACTTTGCGGCAATCGCTGCCCTCCGTTCCCCAAACGATACAAATACATGCTTTCATGGAGGTGGCTCTCGGTGTTTCCACCGTGTCCACAGGAGACCTACCACACCTGCCACCTCCAGACTTCTTCGCCATCGGAATCCAACTTCACGGCAGCGAAATCCCATGTTCCATCGCCATCCACTTCGCCCCACGCGCCCGTGGTTACCCCCGCCAGAACCACAGACCCATCGTCTCCCAGCACCGAGGCGACGGCGGTTTCTGAGGATGTAGTCCCACCCTGCCCGAAGCGAAACAAACGGTGCTATGTGTTATTCACTGATGCATCTAAACCACGGAAGCAGCGTGGAGCAAGCTTAACGATTTGCGCGAACGCCAAGAAATGTGCCAAACGTGTTGGGGTGTTTATCAGGAAGGGCAATCAGACAGGCGCGTGATGGGTATAGACGGTGTGGCCTTTCCCGTAATATCCATGGTCTTCGGTGGGCTATACAATCACGTGGGTTTCGCACTGGAGCTGTCTGGCCTGCCAAATACCTGCCATCTCCACAGCTCAGTTCCCTCGGCGTCGAGCTTGACGGCGGCTAGGTCGGCCTCAAACTCTTCCGATTTGTCGCCACTCCAATTGCCGTACGTGTACCCAGCCAAAATCACCGAACCATCGTCTCCGACCACAGCAGTGTTTAGTTTGTCGTCTCCCGACGAGCCACCCTACCCGGGCAGAGCGCAAAAACCATGACACCAGGGCGAAAGACGGACGGATTTATTTTACCAGCCAGATATGTTATGGGACCGGGTGCTCGAACCCTCGAACGAGTTGTTGATTATGTAAGCAGCACAACGTTGGTTTGGAAAATTCGTCTGCAACGCATGATAACATGAGCGACTAGGTTCAAATTTATCGGGGCGACGGGGGGATACAACGGGAGCTCAAGCTTAACACACGCCTAATCGCGTCTATCGCAATGTCGAACATCATACGTAGTTCCATACCCCCATGCCATCGGTTAAGGGCCCCAAAACAATGATGTACATCAGCGTTGGTTCGGCGCCACGCACCTCGACGTCGGGGCGAGCCAAGGTGCACGGTACCCGGTCATCTGGAAAACGCGTGTCGTGATGATCTGAACTTTGTATCGTCGATAAGGTAAACGCAAACGCCTGAGCAGCATCGGCTGTACCTCATACTGAGCCTCAATGGTGGACCTACTGCCGGGCTTCTGCTCCCATACCGTCCGACACCCATGCCCAAACCGTAGGGGATGCCGAGGAATGTGAACCCTGACTGGAGCTACGAGAGGAGGGGTATGTTGCCCTCATTTCCACTACCGCGGTTTGGCTGCTCGGGCGAGTCGATCTGTGCACTTCACCGACAATTTAACGTGATCCTATTTGTTTGGCGTACCGCAAAAAAACAGAAGACATGGCGGTGCATACATCGCGATACCTAAACGGCATGAAAGCTTAAGACTGCACATAAACAGGGTATGTACGAAGTATAAGACGCGTGCTACGATAGAGGTTGCACATTTTGGCATTTTTGTTTCTGAATAATGGGGTTCCTTGGCCCAAAATCGTCCGAATGTCCTTGTTGTTCAGCAATATGACTTTTTTAATATGCCTAGTCCTTGCGTTTGCTCATCGGGCTGCCCTTCCAGTTTACTCAAAAACAGTTTTCCGGAGGTCCTGAAGTGAAGATCCTCAGAAAAACAATGGTTAACCTCTATCGTAGCATGGGTCGTAATATACCAGTATATCGAGACCCTCGGCCGAGTGGCCCTGAGGGATGAACACAAAGAACTTAAAATCGGCCAAACCGTAGCTGCGTAGATCATGTATACACGCTAGGTAAGGTCATCCAAGGTAGGAAAGACGCGGGGCTAACAACGGACTGTTTCTTTCTAGATGTACAGTAGGCCTACGACAAAGTATGGAGAAATGGGCTGTGGAAAAAGCTGTGGGAACTGGGGATCAGAGGAAAGATGCGGAGAATGATAAAGAAGATGACGGAATGTGCAAGAAATGCTGTGATGCTGGACGGGGAAATATCGAGGTACGTTGATATCCTACAAGGAGTTGGACAGGGGTGTGCGCTACCACCTAATATATTCAAGGTATTTATTAACATGATAGTAGCAGTTGAAGAAGCATCGCAGGGGGTCACGGTGGGAGAAGATACGGTGCCAGGATTGATATTTACGGATGATTTCGTGAGTATATCCGAACACCCGAAGGACTGCAGAAACAAATAAAGAAGGCACTATTACGGGGGACTATAGTTAATTGGACCTCCTGTAGACACAATAGGACCCACTTTAGACACCAAAACATGTATATTTCCCTATTGTTGCCCACAATACTTGGTCCATAGTTTATTTGACTTACTGAAGACACAATAGGACCTACTGTAGACCCCAAAACCTATACGAAGTATATTTCCCTAATTTTGCTAACAATATTTGGTCCTATTTACTATGGTCCCCCGAAATAGAGTACACTAGGAAGTAGAAAGTGACGGCGAACGTAAAACAATGCGCAGTCGTTGTATGTAACGAAGTTAAAGAACGCCCGACAACTCTAAAGTGGAAGTGGGGAAAAGATAAATTACCGATTGTAGACCAGTATACGTACCTTGGCGTAGAAATCTCAAAATACTGCTCTTGGGATGCACACATAACAAAAGTAATAGGAAAGGGCAACGGGAACGAAAACAAGATGGAAGCAATCCAAACAGACTCACACCTTGACACTATAATTAAGAGATGTATCCTACTGAATGAGATTGTACCGAGAAGCTAGAATATGCAGGAGAAGTATGGGAATGGAAACGCGAAGTTCGTAAAACAGCTCAAAAAGTACAGATGACAGCAGTTAATATAGTGCGAGAATGCTCAAGCACGACGAGCAATACAGTATTGAGAGCAGAACTGGGAATGTACCCACCTCAGACAACTAAGACGTGCGAAAGTTGAAATGGCAATACCATAGAAAGAAAATGCCAAATAAGATGTTGCCAGCCATAGCTGACATAGATGTATGGGACAAAGTAACCAATGGGCGAGCTGGATTAAGGTGGGATAGCGTACTCGAGAAAGTATGGAAGGGTATAGGAGGAGATTAAGAGCAGATGTTGACCATATAGAGAAGTTTGGGGGGTACAAGACAGAAGAAAAATCAAGGATAGGAAGGAGGGAAAAGCTAGCGCCAACGACTAGCATAATAATCATAACAATAACTTTGAAGGGTGTGAACACCTAGATATGACGCGTGCTACGATAGAGGTTGCACCTTTCGGCGATTTTTTGTTTCTGAATGACGGGGCTCCTTAACCCAAAACCGTCGGAATGTCATTATTGTTTTGCTATATGGATATGTTTCATACCTATGCCAGGGGTTTGGCGATCGGGTGGCACTCTCAGTCTTCTCAAAAACAGTTTCTGGGTGAAGTGCAGAGCTCTTAAAGATCCTCAGAAAAAACGAGGTGCACCTCTATCGTAGCACGTGTCATATATACCGGGGGGTTAAGAGAAAGGATAAGAATGAAAACGTATTTGCATGGCCCAATGGACTTCGCAAAAACGCTGAAACTGCGATTTCGTGTCGGGGGGGGCTGGACCTGCCGGAAGGAAGAAGTACGTATACCAGTAGACGGGAGGAAGAGGAAGTAGATAAACGAATGTGCTCCGTGGCAGCGCCATAGAGAGTAGAATTAGCATTGTCGGAGAGTGTGAAACGTACAAGGAGCAACGGGATGTGTTAGAAGAGGACATGAGGAATATCGACGAATGCGACATGAATAGGATTGGTGCACTAGATAGTAGATGGCGGCCACAGGCGGCGAAACAGGAAGGGGATAGGATTAGCAAAACGTTAAAAAATATCGAAACAACGTAATGAGTGCCCAGCTGTAGGAGGTATCTCTACTAAGAGTAGGAACGATCACATGACTAGAACAAGCAACAAACGAGTACCCCCCCCCCCGCCTGACATTGCGGGACTCCACTCGGCAGCGCTGTGTTTCGTGGCGCTTCGTTCCAGTTGGCAAGGTGCTCGCGTTTGCTCATATTGTGCGTTGTGGGCTCTTTAGACCAGAGAGGTGAAGGTAGCACGATTTCGGTGAAAAATATTTGGCTTCAACCAAAACAATCGTCGGAAATGTGTTCTTCTGTTAACGACAGTATATGTTTCGTTCCATGCCTGTGTAACATAGGCCATGGGATTGTTCATCCGGTGCTCCTGTAGCGACTTATGTATCTATATCCCCAACAGTTGTTTTGGGCTCCTTAAGTGTGGAGCCTTAGAAAGGTTTTGGTGCACCCGTTCCAAAGCATGTGTCTATATTAAATTGCAATTTAATATATATATATATATATGTATATACGCAGGAGGCGTGTTTGGTTCGAGGATTAAGGTTGAACTCGCCCTCGCACATCGGATCCAAAACACAAGCGGAGACTATATATAAAAGGAAACAAGTTGGCAAATCCAAATATATAATCATCGGCCGGCAACCACACAAAACATGTACACGCCTGTATATAGTTCATGTACATTTCTCGGAAGTTTTGTTGTTGCGTTGCGATAGTTCCCAATGAGGGGAGACCATCGGAGAGCTTTACGGTCCTTTCCCTAGGCTGCGAGGTAACTCTAGCAGCAAGCGATTAGGCGGAATAAAAACCTCTGCCTTATTGGCAGCCCGCATTACCTTCCATGTCCAAACTAAGCCCCCTTCTGCGTCGAGTTTCCATGCGGCGAAGCTACCTAAGCCGTCCATGGGGGAGTCGAACCCAATCCCGGCGTCTACGTAGAGTGTTGGTGCTGTTCCGGCCAACACCACCGATCCATCCCCTGCCGAAGTCACATCGACCACCGTAGAACCTAAGAAATATTCTTCCTGAAACATCGGAGCCCGTCGCGGATTGTTGGGGATGTAGTGGTGGCCGTGTAGGTTATTCTTGGTGGATAAATGGCGGCCCGAACAGAGAATCAGCTTTCCGCAGGAACCAAGCATTCAGAACCAAATACTGTCAGTTATAACGGAAGAACATGCAGTTGGCTGCTGCTATCGTGGTTTCTGGTCAAAATTGTTGGCAGTGGTAGGATGAACGCAAGGACCAACCTCGACCCAAGAGCGTGAAAACTCGCTTGCGTTCTTTGCGTAGTGCAACAGATAAGCACAGGATACTGTTTTATCGCTCGAAGGCGATCAACTACTTTTTGAAGCCGGCTCAACGAGTTAGAGTCTCTTTTACGCGTAGCGGGAGGGGACTCTAGAGTCCTTTTTCTGGTCGACCAGCCTTGTGCTCTGAAAAACTATTTGTGGTCCAAACCTGACGTGTAAGCCATTTGATCACCACAATCGTGATACACCCTCAGGGTGAGCTGCACTGCGGTATCCTATACTGATACAAGACCCATCCTACGGTAGAGGTGCACTCTTTTTTTCTCGGGCTCTTAACATTAGGAGCTCCATATCACACACCCGAAGACTGTTTTTGTGTAAACTGGAACCGCAACCCGATGAGCAAGCCTATGGACTAGGCATTTAAACAAACCATATTGCTACACAAGAATGACATTCGCACGGTTTTGGGTTAAGGAGCCCCGCTATTCCGAAACAAAAAATGCCAAAACGTGCAACCTCTATTGTAGCACGCGTCACTAAAATGTTTTTTAACTGGGTTGTCATCGCAGTCCACCGGCAAGGAGCTTATTACGCCCCTAGCCGTAACCACTACGGGTAGTGGTTTGTCAGTCACCTGCCAATCCCACAGCAAGGTCCCATTTTCGTCGAACTTGACGGCTGCAGAGTGGGGCGGTGTTTCTCCGGTTGTTCCTACCATGACAACGGACCCGTCCTCCCCCATCGCTAATGCGTCGGAGGGCGTGAAGCCAGCAATTCCACCCTGGACACGCAAAGCAGCAGGTGTGCGTGCGCAAGGCGTCCAGAGCAGAGCAAACAGTGTTTAGGAACTACTGTAGACGCGAGAGCACGTGGCGTAGCCGGCAAAGCGGGCCGACAGCGAAGAAACCGTATCGTAACCGTTCTACCGGCAATGTGAACACCTGCCTAAACGATGTGGATGGAGTTGTTTGTGTGGCGGTTTCCACGGGGCCATACAGTAAAAATGGGGGACGTTTGATGAATCCGTGTGTGTGTGTGTTTTTTTGTGTGTTTATGGAATTTGTCTCGGCGATATCGTATTGCCCAGGATGCGATCTACCTGCCACCGCCCCTGGACATTGCCATCGGTGTCCAGTTTAATAACCATCCATTCGCTGGAATTAGTGCTCGCGCCGATCGCATTTTCCATCGTGGAGCCTGCTAAGATGGAGCAGCCGTCCGGCCCCACTGTCGCGCCTAGAAATATGTCATACCCACTCGTCCCTCCCTAGATGACGGCGGTATTGACAGGCAAGATAGGGACCATAAAAAACGAATTTAGCAGGTACACCCGTCAAACAGCATGGGAGAATTCGCGGTGAACATTTCGTAGGTGACCAGGGATTGGGTACAAAAAAAGCACTATTGGTTCGTTCTTTGCTCTCAATCAAGTCGGAACCGGGAACGGCCCGATGTCAACCAGTGCGGCATGTCCGAGGACAGAGAAACGCGGCTGACACGAATGATCCGCGAGTTATGCCTAGGGATGGAGCGCGAGACTAGTCACTACGATTGATGTTTTTTCTTGCAGACTCGGAATCGGTACGTCCTTCATCGACGATTGCACTTTAACATCCGCATGAACAGTTCTGATGGGTTATCACCGTTTACCTGCCATCTCCACGCCTCGGCGGCCATGTGAACAGTTGATCCAAACCCCAAGCAGGACAGGGTTTGTTCTGTTTTTCAACCACGCGCCCCTGCAACGATCAACAATGGTTTTGTAGGGTTGGGCCCGATTGGTGGGGTGGGGTCAACAGATATACATACCGTCACAATCGTGATTGTGAGACCGCTGCCTGTGCACAGGGAACACAATATGCGCGATACACGAGTGTCGGTGCGGATTGCGTTCGGGTAAGCGTTCAGCGAAAACCAACGTTAAAAACAGCGCGATAATAGCAAACACCTCTCAAGCGACAGCCGTCAGGGTTACCCGGCAGGGTCCGGATGCGGTTGTACCCATCGGGGAGTTGTTACACTCCAGGTCGACCACAAAAAAAGGCGTGTCAAACGCCCCGACGTACATGCCGCTGATGCGTTGGCTAAATTATAGACACGGCCTACTTATCGCTCTATGCCCTTGTTTCTACGGCATACACATCGCTTGAAAGGACGGGCACATGCGACGGCAGTGTTACCTTGGTATATATGGAGATTAGAAATTCATTTCTGTGAGCCGAAAGAGTGGCTAGAGTCTGTTTGCCGATCCTCTATTCCTGTCACCCTGGAAGCGCAAACAGGTTCGGTACACACATGTCAAGACCCCAGTCAGCTTGCCAATATCCATACACCCAAGTGAAGGCCTCGATCAGCTTGCCATTGTCGCAGTTAAAGCCGCTGCACATTCTACGAGAAGGTAGCGCGATTGGGATGGTAGCACATAAGCAATGCTGATGAAGATGACCAAAGAGAGTGCTCGCAGATGGGCAACATCAACACCCATCGATGCACAAAATGGGCAGCGTTAGCGGGTGTTCGTGCTTGAACTCGGTAAGCCTTGTACTTCAGGGGAGAGGGTAATAATGTGACCTTAGCATAACATACAAACGAGCATACATTCTAAACTTTGTTTTTGATTGCATACCAAGATGTATATGGCGCTAGTTACCATGGTTCGCAATCCGGGAAGGGGATATGGTGCAAAGGAGAAGACGAGCTCAAGCATAACTATAATATCCTTACCAGGGAACCCACTGCTTACGAAGTATACTAATATGCCGCTTCTGCACACATCATGGTCTACAGACGGTGATGGTCCCGATACCAGGCGAACTGTATAGTCAATAGGCTTGAGGGCTTCCTCGTAGTCGTATTCGCCTTGCAGCTTAATAGATACCCCGTGCGTCGGAACAAGACACCCTGAAAAGTTATTGAGTGCCAACACGACGGTAGCAATTTCTAATACGGGGGACCATACTTAAATAAGTAATCAGGTCCTCCCATAAATAACAAAGAAACTTATAATATTCCCCAATTTTTCCTACAAGTAAGAAAAGTTGGTGTATATCTCTCTCTTTCTCTGTACAACCAGGAAGCTTTTTTCGAACGCCGGGGACACAATTCTTGCGTCCCCGATTTTTGGTTCCATAATCACTACAGCAAATATATTTTGGTCTTGATTACTATGTTTGTCCCCCCGTAATCCTGCAGGAGACGTAAAACACGCCGGTTCTGTCGTTCGTGTGCTCTGTAGGAGTACAGCAAGCATATATACAACGTTGGATTTCTAACGAAGACGGAGGAACCCTTTTTTGGAAGAGGATGCATGTCTGTTATAACCGGCCTATGTAACAAGACCGGGGTGGATATCCCAAGCAGACGACGCCATTTTGTAACAAGAGACCGGGGTGGAGACACAGGGTATCTCCTGCAGGTTTGCCTGTTAAGCTAATCCTTGGTGTTACTCACATTCCTCACGAGCTTCTTTAGACGCAGTAGAGAGACAGAGCTTTATTATTC
>JAYJME010001194.1:0-17444 GCA_036873775.1 Costaria costata
GGCGGGGGGGGGGAGCTGACGCGAATCAGGGTCGGGGAGGGCTACCCGGACGAGCAGACGAACGGGTGGAGCTCTCCCCTCTGGGTGGTCCGCGCGTTAAACGACCGCAACGTAAGAGGAGGAGATTTGGTTTCGCGTGTTTGCGCTTTAGAACTGCACCCACGTTTTTTTTTTATGATACAAATATCTTGGAATTAGTGTGGAATGTTTTTTCGGTAGTGAAAGGGCTAAGCTGTTGCAGCTGCCTTATCATGTCATGTGGCTTTTGTTTTGTTATATATGTTCTAATTATTTGTTTTATTTTTGGCCCGTGGTGCCTCGAGTCCCTTGTGCCCCGTGCGCGGGTTTCTTTCTATACAAGCATAGGTAGGTTGACTTCACTTCATGTGTGTGTGCGTTTGCGGTGTCTTTGTCGAGCTTCGTGCAACGAAGAATTCGGTGTTGGCTTGTCTCGGCCCTGATAGTATTTACCGTCGTGCCCGCACCGCGCCATCGGCTTCTTACCACTTACCCGTACGTTGGAAGTATCGAGTTCCTGCTTAATGAAAGTGCAGTACGAGCGGCTTCAAAAAATAAAATGTCTGAGTCGCGACGGTTACGCGGAATAGCATTTTCTCCCCTATTTTGACCAGTTCAGGCTCAAACGAGAACCGAAAAAATGAGCATGATTCAGCACACAAATGTCTTCAAAACTAGAATAGCAGCGCGTCGACCGCGAGCAGCCTTATAGGCAGAAGCGGACTCAGGGGACGCGAGGCGTACTCGGCGAGCGTTCGACCAAGCGCGACCTATTTATCAAGTATTTTTGTGTCCGATTTGCAGAGGTTTTCTATCGGACGTTCTTATCGCAGAGAAGGTCTCACAATGTAACGAACCGCGTGCCTCCGCCAGCATAAACCCCAAACACACTGCGGCACCCTCAATACTACCGTTTATGCAACCCTCGTTTCCCGACGCCCCCCCCCCCCCCTCCCCTCCCCTTCCCCGCCTCATGGCCATATGCACGCCCTCCTGTACAGGTACCGTACCATTTCGAATACGACCTTGGCAAGGGGCGGGCGAGGCAGACCGTTGCGCATTGAGGGGGCCTCGACGGGGCATCATTGACGCGGTGCGCGCTTCTTGCGCAGTGCTTTTGGGGAAGGGCGGCGGCGATGGCTGCGGTCGGACCGGACTTGGTTAGGGCAGCGGTAGCGGGACAAAGATAGTACCTGCTGCTCCGTATGGTATATGGTATCACATGGCGGCGGGGCGAATTATTAATTGCTACCACTCTGTCCTGAAAATGTAACGAGCGTTTGGCTGTTCATGGTGATGACTAAAAAACTCCTTAAATTTTCTAGATATCATCAGAGCGGTATGCATGTGCATGTGTACGTTTGTTTTTTTTTCTCTTCGTTGGAGGGGCGGTGTGCCGGGTGTACTTATGTCCGGCGAATGCGAGGGAAACCAAAATACAGAGGAGGTAGATCATGGGAAGATGTGCAGACAGAAAGAAGAACCCCCGCTGCCTTGCTGAATTGTTGTACAATACCTACAGCAGGAGCAGATACCCCCGTAGACTCCCCCGAAAGTATGTTTGCAACCTTCGGAGCACAGCAGTTTTTTTTTCTCTTTTTATTTTCGGCCCTGAAAACAACCCTCCATTTCCATTGCGTAATGATGTGTTTCCTGGCAGCCTTGTCGGATTCCAGTGCATGTTGCATACGACACCCAGCATGTGCCAGTACGCATCACAGTGCGCTCGTGGGAAGCTTTAATCCCCGTCTACAAGGACGGATGTCTCTCGCGATTTTGTTTCTTCTAGGTTTAACGGGGTTAGTCTAGTCGTTTTTGTCGGGCTCGATATCGCGGGGTTGAGTAACCTCGCCGGCAAGATGAGCCGGCTGCCTCTCGACTCTTTTAGAACTGCACCTACCGGTACATTTTTGTGTGAAAAAAAACTTGGAGGAATTAGTGTGGGATAACTTTTTCGCAGTGGGAAAAGCTTCTAAGAATTTTTGCTGAAAAAAAACTAGAAGAGCGAGGGCTGCAAAATTGAAAACCAAATGGGGGGCATTTTTTTTGGCGGTCAAATACGATCAAGGAAGAGTAATGAATTACTTGTATTTTTTTTTCCTGGTGTTGTGACTGGAATTTTTGACCTCAGAACCAGCACTGAGAAGCAGCAACGTCGTCCGGGGGATGTGTACCGATAAACTTCGTAATGGTAACACAAATCTCACAATTTATTTAGGCAGCGCTTCGCCGTTGTAGATAACTTCCATCGGGTCCATGGCTTCGCTCGGCGATAGTCAGGCAGCAGTTGTTGGTCTGCTTGCTTGGAAGTCTCGAGGTTCCCAGTAGCAACTGAAATTTCTGTGACAGAAATCCAATCATTTGTTTTCGCCGACGCTGTGTAGTGTGTCATGCCCTATCACATTTTTGCTTTCAAACGCAAAGACGCTATTGATATGATAGGAGATCGGTCTGTTTTGGGCGCGTCAGGGGGATCTGCTGGCCTTTAAATGTACTAGTTTTAGTGTACGAGGGGCGGTCGGTCAAGGGATCAAAACCGCCGTCTCCTAGCGTATTTTTGCTCATCAAACGGTCCATCTTACAGGCTGTGTTAAATCGCATTTTTTTTTTATCATTGCTGCCACTATTTCTGGGGCACGATCAAGGCAATATGAAATATGCAGGTCTTACCCGCCAAACCATCAAGCGCCACGCGCCACGATCGCAGCGGCAGTGTCAATCAACGCCCTGCGCATCTAAAGAGTCAACTCACCGTGTCCTGAAAACAAGCCCCACCCCGGCTAGTGGGGAGGAGGGACTACCTCGATTAACACGATACTCCAAGAATGACGACAGCACTGCCACTGCCCGCGTCCAAAGGAGAGCGTGACTTTGCGCGTCTTAAAACAAACCCCACCCCGGCTACGGGGAGAGCCACCTCAAGTTGCACCCCCGACACACACACACTCGAGGGAAAACAACAGAAGAAAAACATGCACTCGAACTACGGCTAACGGTTTGATACCAGATGTATAACTGGGATGTGTTAGTTTTTTTTTTTTCGCTGCCTGTCGCCCAACTCCGAACCTCCGTCTACTACTCCTTGACGGGGCTCACAACCCTAGACAACAGAACGGAAAAATGCCTACTATCCAAGAGAAAAAAAAATAGCTGGTGGCGAATTCCCTACAACTCCCCTCTTAACTGCAGGCAGCAAAACGAAAAAATATATACTACGTACCCAAGGGAAAAACTAGCAGGCGTTATCTCTAGAACTCCCTTCTTCCCTACAGACAGCAACACGAAAAAAATGCCACCACCCAAGGAAAAAACTAGCAGGCATTATCTCTAGAACTTTATTCTTCCCTACAGACAGAAGAATGGAAAAAAATGGCTACCCAAGGGAAAAACTAGCAGGCGCTATCTCTAGAACTCCTGTCTTAATCTATTTTGTACTTGGCGGCGGTGTCATCGTAGTCTCTGAAGCCAACCACCTCCTGAACCTTCTCGAAGCCTTCTAAGAGGCCGTCTAGCGGTTCTCCGGCCTTGAGTCTTCCCAGCACCGAGTTCATGGCCTTGATGCTCGCGCTCAGCAGGCTCAGAGGGTAGGCGGCGATGGTGTAGCCCATCTTTTCGAGCTCCACCGGAGGCAGGATGGGGGTCTTTCCGAACTGCAAAAAAAAAGAAAACATAGCGTATATGCGTAATACAACGTGGAAACATATTTGATGAGAAAAAAGGCGAAACACCTGCGAGAAATGGCGATTGCTATACGGGGGAACATAGGGTAATAGGACCTACTGTAGACACAATAGGACCTACTGTGACACCAAAGCCTATGTATTTCCCTATTTTTGCTAACAACATTTGGTCCATAGTTAATAGGACCTACCGTAGACACCAAAACCTATACATTTCCCTATTTTTGCTAACACTATTTGGTCCTATTTACTATGGTCCCTCGTAAATAGTACCGGTTGCGTGCTCGATTCAGGGAGATACACCGCGTAACTGAATACCACTCTGTCCAGGGGTCCACAAAAAAAAAAAAACCCGTCACCCCACTATTTACGGGGGACCATAGTTAGTAGGACCAAATATTGTTAGCAAAAATAGGGAACTTTATAGGTTTTGGTGTCTATAGCAGGTTCTATTGTGTCTACAGTAGGTCCTATCAACTATGGACCAAATAATGCTAGCAACAATAGGGAAATGTATAGGTTTTGGTGTCTACAGTAGGTCCTATTGTGTCTACAGTAGGTTCCATTAACTATGGTCCCTCGTAATACCCATTTTCGAGACCCAGGCAGGTGTATTCTAAAAAAAACAAGTAAAATGCGAATCTTGAAAAAAAAAATCGCTTAAGTTTCGAAATTTCGTCCGGAAATCCCAAGGAACTGGTTTGTTTTTTCATTCTGACACTGGGAAGGAATGTAGTAGAGGTCGTTTTCTCTTTTTGTCGAGCACCCTTGCGCTGTCCAGAAATATAAACGGCGTTTTTATGTTAGTTTTAATACCAATAAGGTGCCTATATTTCCGGTCATAGTGGTATACTGCTGTAGCACGGTGGGGGGTGCGTAGACGATAACAAGGAGAGCAGCGGGTCGTTTTCGTCCGACTCAAGCGGTCGATACAACAACAGGTGCAGCCACAACCACCGCCTCCACACCATAGCTAACGTACAACATCGACGACGACAGCAACAGGAAAAAAAAACGAATATCAATCACCTCCAGCATGTTGGCAAGCTTGGGACCGTCCACCTCTTGGCAGTACCGCCGCATCTCCTCCTCGCTTTGCGGGGCCTCCAGAAAGGTGATGTCCGCCCCTATCCTCCTGAACTCCCTGCACCTCTCCAGCGCCTCCTCTAGCCCTAGGCCCGCCCGAGCGTCCGTGCGAGCCATAATGAGAATATCTGCGCCCTCATCCCTGAACTCGACGGGTATAGAGGGAGGGTGCGCTCATGATCATGCATGGCCGTAGTCGTATGACCATAGACCCTCGCATCCCTACACTGTCGGGATGGGGAACGTCGGGTTTTCACCGACCAGGCAGACAGTGCTTGCACCAAGCGCGAAGGGTATAGTGTGCGGGGGGGGGTATACACGTGCCGCAGTTGTACGGGAAGGTTGGGGAGGGGAACAAGCAAGCGCTGCCGCGGCTGGGCTGCTTTGTCGAGCTGTGATGGTGGTAGATCTGCCAACATCGGAAACATATACATACAGACTGTACGTCTAAATGAGATACGAAGTATATCGTATATCGTACATTCCAATAGGTTTGGTGGTTCTATTAATAGCACTGGGCATTGCCTCAGAAGCAACGTCCGGCGAGGAGAGCGTGGTCAGTCCGTGTACGCATGAAACCGACAGTAGACGTTGCGACGCTTCAGAGTTGACCGACCCTAGACCCCACCCCTCCCCCCCTCCCCATTCCCCGCCCCCCCCCTTCCTCCCGCCTACTTTATCTCTCCTTCTGATTCCTAGCGCCGACTCGCGATTGAGATACCCCATGCGACCGGGATAAGTGTCCTGTGGCAATAACGAATTTCGAGGTACTACGTTCCGGGGGTTCCCGCGGTACTTAGATATCTGCACACCGTCAACTGGAGCACTACTTAGACCATACCGTGAACATTACCAGACTACTTGAACGAATACCGTGAGTTTTATGCCATTGGTGGTTAGTGGACAGGCCTTATCCAAGTTAAGCTTCTTGGTAATATCATACTTCGTATGTGTCAATATGTGGCTGGTGCGATCCCCTGCATGGCGCTCTGACCCATGCTATTATACCATACCAAGTATACCAACACGGGTTCTGCTTCAGGGTTACGCCGCAACTCGGACCCAATTACTGCCCGAGGGTTATGGTGGGCGGGGTGTGGGGGTTGGTTTATAGACAAAATAAAGGCTAATACCTCCTTAATCGAAACATCATCAACATCGAAACCGACAATAACTACAACAATATCGACAACGACAACAACATCAATAACAACAACAACAACAACAACGACAACAACAACAACGACAACAACAACAACGACAGCAACAACAACCAACAACGATACGAGCAGGACGCAAAACATACGCAAGTGGCTGCGGTTCGTTCGATGCTATCAAAACACCGCAGTCCTGGCATATACCGTTACCTCGCGTCGCACGCCGCCCTCACGCGGCTGTAAGCCTCTTCCTTCCCCACCACGCTCTTCCCCTTCGTGTGGCCGCACCGCTTGGGGGCTATCTGGTCTTCGATCATAATTCCGGCCATGCCAGCCTTTGCGGTCGAACGCCGTTATACCGCCGGCCAGAGCAGAGGATGGGGTGTGGGGGGTGGTTTCGTGGTTACCAGACTGAACGAGGTAAACTGCCGGGTTTTGATTTTTGGCGTATCTTAAAAAACGGCAAACCTTTTCATAAGCTGATATAATACAGAACACAGCAAGCGGGTGGCGCTGCTGGCATGGAGTTCCACATTTAGTAGACTGTGTTGCGGGCATTGCGGTGCAGCAAATCGAAACTAACTCTCGCCCCTTCATAAGGCAATTACAGTGTAAGATAAAAATCGACGGTGGTAGCGAACGGGCGGACCTAGAGAGGGAGAGAGGAATCAGCTCGGACGCAGGCGTTTTCAGAGATTCGCGAGGCACGGCCAACGAAAAAGCATGGGTCACCTCGTAACCACGCCACCACTACTGCACGGTAGGCAGAAATTCTCATGGATGCGCTGCTATATGTTCACAGGCGTGTGCAACTTCACCGCGACGAGATCGACGCAGTACACCCTCGGATACGATGTGCGCTGCCGTGCCCACAGACTCAAAAGGGCAAAAACATTATCCAGCTCTGAAATAAGTACGGCGGTTTGTCCTTAAAACGTGTCAGAAGGTGCAGTCTCACAGGGTTATTAATAGTACTTTTCCGTTTACTACTGTGGTTTACAGCGAAATGTACCCCGTTCTTATTCCAACTATTAAAAGTGTATCTCCAAAGGTGTGTGCAGTTGGAAAGGGGGTCAAGGGAGTTGTTGTTACTGTCGTCGTCGTTGTTGTTGTTGTTGTTGTTGTTGTTGTTGTTGTTATTGTTGTTGTTGTTGTTGTTGTTGTTGTTATTGTCGTCGTTATTGTTGTTGTTGTTGTTGTTATTCTCACGTTAACTCATCGCCACAATGAAGTCCGTGGTCGCAGGACAGGCTCCAATCATTCTGGAGTGTAAGACACCTCCGGTAAAAAATAAAAAAAAACGAAAAAAAAAATATCACAACTGAAACATATCGTATAACCTCAGGCAAAAATAAACGTGAGATAGCGTACGGTACGTACGTATTAGATACGCATGATACGCTGTACAAGTCGCAACAGAACCCGAGGTGACCGCATAATACCCACGGGAAAAAAGTACCTGCGAGCCACAGGTATAATAGTGTTTTCGACTTGCCCCAGCTTCGACAACAATGGTTGTTATAGCCCATACTAACTCTTCATTACATCTTCGTTCCGAGAAAATTCACAGGCGGTCGGGTTCATGGTTTAAACTACTCGGAAATAGAGTTGACACTATTTTGCAGTACTTTCAACCATTTAGTCGAAGCCGAGCCTACTGTAGGTCTATACTCACAATATATACATACTGCATATACATGCTATACAGCCGTCGCTGTTATCGCACTGTACTCGTATATACATATATCGCACTTACCTGCGCATAGCCCTTAACCGTGCGCTTGACGTTCAGAGCGTTCCCGTAGCCGGTATCCCCGTCCCCGATGCACGGGATGTCTTTCAGCGTGGAGCAGATGTTCGTTGCGGAAGCCAGCATTTCGGCGTACGAGAGAAGCTAAAAAAAAAAAAAAAAAACGCACGCACGCACGCACGCACGCACGCACGACACACACGCAAAAAACAACACAGCAGCAGGTTTTTGTATGTGTGTTTGCGTTTTTTTCAGGTTTGCTGACACCAAGCAGAATATGTCAGGTTCGAACCATCTATTTCCTATTTTTGTTGCTGTTCATCTTGGTCAGGTTTGCGGTTTTTGCTGCATGGCGAAGCGAGGCACAACCAAAAAGGCATGCTGCACGCTGAGTGGGAACTTCTGGTGATGCCTCTCTGGCCAAGAAAGGGTGTGCGTACTCGTTGGTCGTCTTGCAGCACTATTACGGGGGACCGTAGTAAATAGGACCAAATATTGTTAGCAAAAATAGGGAAATACATAGGTTATGGTGTCTACAGTAGGTTCTATTGTGTCTACAGTAGGTCCTATTAACTATGGACCAAATATTCTTACCAAAATAGAGAAATATATAGGTTTTGGTGTCTACAGTAGGTCCTATTGTATCTACAGTAGGTCCTATTAACTATGGTCCCCCGTAATACGAGCACTACCACTACAGTACGCGACAGATGTCAAGAATCTGATCCTTAAGAATTTGAGGCTGAAATTTCGGGGAAAATATAAGAACTTGACCTCTTCGTACTGAAATTAGTGTGGGGCACACCCAGTCTGACATAGGAATCCCAGTCTGGCCAAAAATAAGAGATTCTTAACATCTGTCGCGTACTGTAGCCATGCGGCACACAAATTTGATGGCCGACAGTGAGCCGAAGCTAACACCTGTCAGAAAATACACAATGCCGCAGATCTCGTAGGGCCATATAGAGCTCGTATAAATAGTGGAATGACACTACTGGCTGGTGTTGTACGCACACAGCATCTCAGAGCTAAACTCGCACATGTATCATATATAAGGCGTTTCGTATAGATAAAAATGTTGCAAGTACGGCCAGCTGCGAGTTTGACCGATTGAGTGGTTGATGCTTGTACAACACGAGCCTTTTGGAGCCCGCGCTATAGCGACCGAAACAACCACTCACCACGAGTTCGGTCTTACCACACCCGCCCACTCGTATGATAAAATGCTGTGTGAGCGTGCAGCAGCCCGAACAGTTTGTTGCTGCGCGTGTTTGACATCGCATGAACAATCCCTTGCAACCTACCGGTAATAGTTTGGACCCTTGACCAAACCCAGAACCACAGGCTGCTTGGTGAGGCTGTTGCTATGCATATAATGTGATAAGAGCAAGCAGTAGTTGGCGTCATCGGCGCTCCGAGTTCCGACACTGCTGTTTCCCTCTCAAGAATTAATTCAATTTCACAACCCCCCCGCTGTTACAGCAGTCTATCTTCAGACAATATAAGAAGTGAGATCTGTGTTGTTGTCATGAGTGCTACACGGTAGGAGTAGTGAAATATCGAACTTATGTTGGGAGAAAATCCTTGCTGAAGTTTTGCATCAAAATCATACCAGGTATATTATGAAACGGAGTGCAAGCGGTGCGAGATATGGCGTATCAGACTGCTGTATAATTGCAAAATCGTATCATACGTACAAGGGGGGCTTCGCCGCAGCGGGCTGACGCCCGCCTGCGGCTCCGCGCATGCCCGTAATAGTCCTAGTCCAGAGAGATACACGTATTATACCATATAGGTATTATACCGAGGCCACACGAAAGCGACTGAATGCCAAGGGGTGTACTATAAATGGAGTACGTTCGTTCCTAATAAAAACATTGGCGGTAAGTACTGCAGTATGGAGAACACCGCGGGCGGCAGGTGTTCGATGATGAACAGCAGCACAGCAAGCAGCAGCCACAACAGCAACAGCAGGAGTAGCATAGCAACGCACACAGCAGCACCACCACCAGCACTCTGTACACATCCACATACATACGTAGCACTACCCTGGTACGAAATCTCGTTATCAGCATACTTACGTAGAACACTAAAAAAACACTATACCTCGTCGTCGTAACGCGCAGGCGCATGATACTTGTTATGTTTCCCCCCGTTTTTCCCGGCCGTTTCATGAAATAAAAATAAATAAAAACGCCTTCACAAAAAAAACGAAACCCCACGCTTTAAGTGATGCTGCTGTGTTGTCCCAAGAAAAAAAAAACGGACACACTGTTTGTTTCCCCACCACGGTACCGCTCCTGCCGCGGCGTAGGCTCATCCGATTCGGTCGGAACCAAGGAACCCGCCTCTCTCTGCCTAATGGAGCCCGCTCGTCCGGCGTGCGCAGCAGCCGAAGAGGCTCGCGACGCTCGTTTCGCGACCATATGTTCGCGCACGAGTGTCAACATATTTACGGAGGATTGGTGCTTTTTACACGTAAAATCGCCAGAATCATTCGTTCGACACTCGTTTTCGGAACGCCCACCGCTTGCCGCACGCGCGACGGCGGAGCACGATACCGGCCGGCCCGGCCCATATTTCCCACACTCTTGCCGACACGAGGTGTCTAAAGCCGCGGAGGCTGCGGCCTCTCCCGTCCCGGCCCCGCGAGAAGAGGGCCTCCCAGGGTCCTGGCATCGAAAAGTGAAAATTTTTACCGACACGAGACGGACGCTACGGTACAGGTGGCAACCTAATTCCTTCCGAGGATTATCATTCAACCCCTTTAGAGCCGGAAACGGTTTAAGGGCACAAAAAGTACTTGGAAATAGTGTGGGATATTTTTTTACGGCAGTAAAAGGGTTAAGGAGCGCTTTTATGCCTCGCTCAAAACCTGGATTTTGACAGAAAACAAAAGTGCAATCCCGATTAACAATCCCATGTCACTGCGCATATAATACGACGAAAACGATTGAAAACAAAAAACAAAAACAAAAAATGTTGGATAGTTCCGACGTTGACGAGCCCCGCCTATGTGCCACCCCCTGTCGCAGCACGGGTCACGAGCGAGTATAGGTGTCGGTTGACGGCACTCTCGCCCCTTGACGGACGGACAGCTGTCAAGGACCTCCCAACACTAATAACTATTAGTATGTATAAAGAGGTTTTGACGGGCCAAAGCTAGACCGTCAGCCGAAATCTTTGGCCGCGAGACTGTCATGAATCACCCAGCTTGGAACGTTTAGCATCGACCACTCAGCTTCCCAACTCAGAGTCGACCACTTAACTCGTCGAACTCAACGGAGTGCAGCACACCCGGCCAGCCGGCAGCCAGGGCACGGCGCAAGCACGCCCGAGGCCGCCCCCGGCGCAGTAGGGGTCGGGGAGCACGATGAGGAAGTTTCGGACCGAGAGGTGGACCTCATTGCGATCTAGCGCGAAAAACGCAAAAAAAAAAAGACAGAGACAAACAAAAACTAAGTCTCAAAAAAGCCGAGGAGCGCTCAGGGCACACCACCAAGTATATCGTATGATACTGGTATTTATAGCGACGTTGAAAAGCAGAGAGATATCACGTTGATCGAGCAGAGCGGGAAAAACGGCTCCGAAGAGCTCTCGCTAACTTTCGTAGACTGTTTTGAATGAGGGTCGGAACGCACGTGGTTGATCGCTGAAGGCGTATGTATGCAAACTGATACCTGGTAGCGATCGATTTACACCCGGCAATATTGATCGATTTACACTCGACACTATTGATCCATTTACACTCGGCACTATTCATAGTTGTTAATAGAGTGGTGAACAACCGCACAGATTGCGTCTTATATCATACGTCGATGATAAAACGTACCCGGTACGAAGAATAATTTCTACCTGGTACAGCTGTACTACGAGTACGAGACTATAGGTATACTTCGTATACGTACGATAACACTGCTAACGACTGCTTCTACGATAGCCCCCCAAGAACCAGCGATTTTCTTTAACGAACTTTTAATGGCTGCTCGACACGAAGAGGGATGCTACTAAAAGTATGTCTTCACGATTTTCTTTTTTTGCAAATAACTATCGAACGATGACATCGGGGTGGCAAGAGTATTTGGTATTTCAGGAGATGCGGCCGGGAGTTTGTTTCAAAACCGGCGAATTCGTTCAAGAAAGGTTGGGGGGGCTATCGTAGAACGACTCTAACATTGCACACGTCGGACATATCGCAATATTCCTGACCTATTAATAGGTCGTATAGATCAGTAGGTTGGGGCATGTGTATTGGTATTGCGTATCCTACTGATAATCTCGTCGAAACGTGTTTAGAGATCACACAAATTCACACAGATCGTACCAAATCAAGTGCACACCGAGCTCGCGAACCCAGGCACATGCATGAGGCGACATGATCACACCCTGTTGATCACTACTGCCGAACCGTGTACAGACCGTTCAGCTCCTGTACATCCCCGCGGTAACTTGTGTACAGATGATGCAGATCCCTGAAAATGATCTGTGTGATACATATGTTGTACAGAGATCCATGAAAATGATCTGCGTGGTCTGTACAGTGCTGATCGGTCCGACGTGTGCAACACTATTGATGTTCTTCGAATTATAAAATTCCCCGATCTCGACGGGCCTCGCGAGGTTCCTGACAGAAAGGGCCCGTCCAAACGGAGTAAAAACAGAAGCTAAAAACAACAGCTAAAAACAAAAACTAAAAAGCAATAAAACAGATGAACAGATTTCGCTTCTTTTTTTTTTGGTAAAAATGAGGATGGTGTACAAACGCAGCAAACGTGTGAAAAACAAAAAGCTAAAAACAAAAAACGAAAACGAGTCAGCGGTCGAGGGGAGCACCAGCACTGATGCACCGCCCAGCTGCGGTAGAGGCGGCGCCCAGCCCTGAAAAAAGAGGGGAGTGTGCCCCCACAAGGCTAGCCGACCATGTCCTGCTGCTGTAAGGTCACCGATATCCTGAATCGCGAGATCGGGGCCGGATAAAGTACGGGTGCTGGCCAAACAGCATCAAGCTTGCTACAGCGGACGATTTTGTAGCTGTGCAGCAGCACTTTATTCGACCAGAGACGGCACCACGGGCCACAGTTTTGGCTGCGGCGACGGAAGCTGCATTGACTGGCGCCAGCGTTTTTCGTGTGTTATCTGCTCTCTGTCTTCTGGCTGTCTCGTCTACGGGGCGTTAGGAGCTGCTGTTGTCGGCATGGTCTCGGTCATCGCTCGGGTACGAATCATCTTCTGTGGGCTGTTCATTTTATGTTTTGCATTTCTCGATAAAATTAATCCAAAAACGATTGTTTTTATCGAGAAACTGAAATGAGCCTGCGCGGTCTCCTCGGTCCTGCTTCCGTCTACTTGGCCAATCAGAATGACTGTATCTTCCTTCCTATCTCATCTTCGCTTTTGATTTCGATTTTGTCTTAGCTTGAAAACGCTCCGTTTGGACGGGCCCGCTCCGTTTGGACGGGCCCTAACCAACGAATCTCTGCAGCAAACATATAATTCAAAGGTGACAAAGACATGCCCGCGGTAACTTCCACTGGAAACATGATGGCAGATCCATGAGCTGTGTGATCTATGATAGCTGTACAGAGTGGTCTGGTCTGCAGCACCGCAACATTGTTCTTCGTATCGTATCATATCAACCACAACATGCTCCGATTCCGACGGCTCTCACGAGGTTCCTGGCCGTAACCAACGAGTCTCTGCAGCACACTCTACATTAACGATGGCATAGACCTGAACATCACGTAGTATATCATAAGTACAGCAGTAGCATGACGTCCCTTCTTGCCTGTGTGTCTGGCAAGCCGTGGGCCCCGGAGACCCCGAAGCCAGTCATGAACGTCAACGGGAATCCGTTGTCCTCCACGAGGCGGGCGGTCAGCCCGTCGTAGCAGCACGGCATGATCAGGATCTCCGGTCGGCTGATTAGGTCACGGAGTTTGTCGGCCGCGCTGGGTTGAGCGGACGACATGCTCAGCTCACTCTTGTAGCGGTGGGTGGTGCCGGAGCTGCTAGAAGCACCAGACTGGGCATTTTGCAACAGTAGTTGACGGGAAGAGGTTGTGGAGGCGTAGGGTAGGAAGCCGAAAGCGGGTCGGGCGAGCAGTAAGGGTGCCAGGAAGAGCTGGGAGAGGAGAGTGTGCGGCGACATGATTGTCGACGGGACTACCCGAACTCCTGCGCGCACGGCACTGCAACCAGTCTCTGCGCCTCTGCCCCTGTCTGTGTCTGCTGTGCTGCTCTCTGCTTTCGTGTCCCCGCTGTTCTGTGCCAACATGCACAAATGGCGATAGTCTGTCGTTCAAAACACCCCTGCAAGAACATCCGGGTGGAAACCCCTGAGAATACATGACAGTCCCGCGGCAGGCTGAGAAACGCTCTTGGTTCCTCAACACTTGTACATACCACATCTCTCGGGGAGGTGTCACAAGGGCGCCAAGGGGCACCATCGGCCACCGGCTCCACAATGGGTGACCCCAGTACACCTCTATGGGTCGTCAATGTCAGAGATGAGATAGGCCGTTCCCCGGCATGGGAGGTATGTACGATAGTATTAATAGTACGTAGCCTTCGGATCTTTGGAAGATCTGCCGTGCGATAGCGAGCCAGATGGATGAGGATCCATACTTACCAAATCATCACGCCATAGGCAAAAAATGACTCTATACTGGGCTTCTTCGAGATCAGCTGCACAGCAGTACTCGGTAGTGCCACCGAGAGCCATAAACATGGTACAACCAGTGTTCGGCAGACACAGACTGCTATCCGAGCTCGACGTACAGCCTCTGATCGCCCGCCTTCAGGATTGTTCCAATATTGATATTGTATTGGTACCTGGTACTTCGTACAGGACGTAAGGTATTGCTGCATGTCGTCTTCTTTTTGGGCCGCGTGCGCAACACACGTCGCTCCCCGTATCCCCCACCCCACTGCTGGAAATGTGACGGTTCGTAGACTCTTCACAAAAACACCCACTCTTGGACTTACAGTAGAGGTATCTGCAGAATCTAATTTTCGATGCTGCTCTGACGCTAAAGCCTAAAATGCAAGCATCCAATGTTTGTCCACGTACTACACCTAATAATGCCTACAGGTCCTTTCCGACCAGCTGTATGAGCGGGTGTCCATCGTGCTCCGATCTCATGGTCTCGGACACTTTTCGGACCTGTCTTCCGCGGAGCAGATCACACTGCTGGAGGAAGCTCACCGCGAAATCGTGTCCGAGAACAACAAGGCAAGCTTAACCGCTTTGGAGCCGGAAACGTTTTTTGGGGACAAAATTACTTGGAATTAGTGTGGGATACTTTTTTGGGGTAGTGAAAGGGTTAAGCTTGCACAAACGGGCGTTTTGTTTTTCCCGTAGATAGACGTCACCATACTTCGGTGTTCGCTCGAGTTTCGCTGCTCCAACGCAGTCAGTCAGTCAGTCAGTCAGTCAGTCAGTCAGTCAGTCAGTCAGTCAGTCAGTCAGTCAGTCAGTCAGTCAGTCAGTGTTAGGTGAGCATGTCTGATATACCGGTACGAATAGGAACGAACATCGTTCTTGTCTCATAAACCTTCTTCTACTGGAAAGTTTTGTTCGCCGAAGACTCGCTGACTCGTGAACCTCCGAAGATATGATCGAACCCAGAATGTTATGCTGCTTGGCTTGTGTATACATGCACCAACCACCGTCGTACGCGGTTGCTCCCCCGGGTGCAGGTGTACCAAGCGTTCGAGTCGCAGTTCAGCAAGTCTATGGACGCTGAAATCGCCAAGGAAGCTAGGTGAGTCCGAGAGAAAAATGTCATCGTGGACCGTATGGACGGCAGGTTTTGCACCGTCAGAGAGAGGCTGCTTCACGCTGTGGTTCGATTCGTAGGAGGTGTGGTCAGTAACCGGATGGGTTTGAGACACAGCCCGTTCTCCTTGTCCAGGTGTTGCTCGCGAAAAAAACGCTGGCTCCGCTCCAGCGGGGGCTCCATGTCAAGCGTTTCAAGCTAAGGCGCTCTACGACAGGAGTAGCACTAATCGGACAAAAAAAAAACAAATCCAGATGGTTCACGGGGCTCGTCAACTGGGGAAATTCGTTGGGATTTTTTTATAAAATTTGTGTTTTAATGACATTTTTCGTGATACGCCTATTGCGGGGGAACATAAGTAGTGAGAACCAAGTATGCTTAGAAAAAAGCTAATGTGTGCTGTACCCTCTGGTAGTTTTTGTTGTGACCATCCTACAGTAGGTCCTGATCGCTACATTCCCCCGTATCAGGCCATGGGATTGTTATTGGTGTTGCTCTGTCGTTTTTTTTAGAAATCAGCTTTTTTGGTGAGGGCTACTATAATACCTATAGAGCTCTGTCATGGTATTGCCCTGGAAGCCAGCAAAGGCCTATTATTACGGGAGGCCATAGTTAATAGAACCTACTGTAGACACCAAAACCTATATATTTCCCTATTTTTGCCAACAAATATTTGGTCCATAGTTAATAGGACCTACTGTAGATACAATAGAACCTACTGAAGACACCAAAACCTATATTTTTCCTTATTTTTCCCAACACTTTTTGGTCCTATTTACTTTTGACCCCCGTAATAGGTTCCAGGATTTGGAAATAGATTAATGGGGTTTACGTAGTACTTGGATGGTATTTGCGTGTAGGGAAAACCCAAAGAGGGGACGAGTCAAGAGTCGAGTCGCCCACTCTGGTCAGAACGCTTTTCATCCGCTTCGGCAAATATCAATAATACAACAAACACCGACAAAGAAGGGAAACTACAACTGAGCGGCAACGCGAGACCTGCTTCATAGGCAAACCTGAAGGGTGATACGTGTGTCCCCCCGCAGTACCACAGCAGCTACCTCCAGCGAGAAGCCTCAGAAAACGGTGCACCTCCTACCGCTGCATGCCTCCGCTACGAGTATCAAACTCCCCATGTATCTCATCACCTTGTCCCACGCACACCCGTACCCCACGCACGCCCACCACCACGTCTACTTCCTGCGCGCTAACCGCGATTTTGGCACAGGGTAAGGATCGACCAGGACGAAGGCGCGAAGCGAGACGGTGCCGACGAGGCCCTGTACCTCGATCGCATCCTCGAGGCGGCGGCGGAGGGGGCGGTGGCTCTGCTGCGGGAGCTTCCACGCGAGCACTTGGGGAGTCTGCGTCTTATGCTTAACCAGCCCATTCCGTCTCGCGCCAGGTTGGAGATCTGGAAGCTACTCCTAAGGCATACATCGGCAAGTGGGAAGTTTACGCTTCGGATAGACCATGATCTAAATGATCTAGATCATTTAGATCATTTAGACCATTTAGATCCTTGCCTGCCGTTATGATATATATGTTTGATCTGTATATAGTGCAGATCCAACCCATGACATGTGCGCCAGATCATGCAGAAATATACGGCTTCCATCCCGGCAAGCTGAGCTAGATCTAGATCATACAGATGATCAGGAATGTATCTGCCCTGAAAGATCTAGATCGTGAAGTGGTGATCAGTCCGGTCTGTGGAACCTTCCTCGGCTTTGGTACATGCAGAGAGACCGCTGTGTCCCTAGAATAACTATTAATAGCAGGGCGTCCCAAACGTTTTGAGCGGAGAGCGAACGAGATGCCCCGCTCTCTTCCGATTGGTTGCTATGTAGGGCGAGGGAAGGCATCGCAGTAGTTTACCTGCCCCCGTGGATCACTTCATCCTAGCCACCTTAAAGCTGTGGTGGTTTCAAAAACGGAAATCGTGTTGCTAAGAGCAGGCGAAACGCTGCTGCTG
>JAYJME010001195.1:0-17438 GCA_036873775.1 Costaria costata
ACTTATTTCAGAGATTGACTACTCGCAGCCGCGGCAAGCGTGTCCCTCACCAATTGTCCCGGCTCGTTCGCAGCCCAAAGCGTGCCCTCAAGGCCCCAGCAGTGACACGTGAAGACGTCATGCTTCCCGTCTCCCATCGTCACGAGACTCTCGAGCTGGACCATCTCCGCCGCGGCGACAGCGCCTGCCGCCTCTGCTGTCTCGGGGCGACTACTCTCCGCCGTCGACAAGCGGCGCGCGAGCGAAGCGGCAGCTGAGCCTTGCTCCTCTACGATACCAGAAAGTCCTTGATCGGCTGTGCCGGCGGCATTTTGACTCGCGGAAACGTCGTCCCTCGTAAGGCCATCCCCTTCTCCGGGAGCGTTGCGCTTACTCTTGCCTTCAGGAGAAGGCGCCCTAGCTTTGGTTGGAGAAATTACCTGTTAAGGTTAAACCACCAGCACCTTCAACCGATTACCAATGCTACGGTAACGGGGGTACCCTCATTCGCATTATTACAGTATTAATACCGGTGTTGGAGGTCACTAGCGCGAGCGGCCCCGTCCCTCACCCAAAACCGGACGTAAACGAAGATATTTTCATAGCGGTGCATATATAGCGTATCGCGAAATAAATAACCGCAAAAAAGGTTGAGACTTGCAAGTAAATACGGTAGCCAGTCACTCGCACGAGTGGCCCTAGGCCGCTGAAATAATCAATAATGGCCCTGAAAGTATCCCCCTAGGAAGGGGATAACATAAGCAAAACGTTTCTATGTAATATGGCAAAAAAACTAACGAGCGCCCAAATGTTCGAGGCGTCTCTATTAGGAGTAGGAATGGAGCTCCGTCCCGAAAGCGATGCGCGGTCAATGGACAAGTGATTAAGACAAGCAACAAATGAGTACGCCCCCTTAATATACCCCCCCGAACTTAGCCTTCGGCCGATGCCGTAACTCACACACAAATTGTTGGGGTTGTTTTTGCCGCAACTCAAACAAAATTTGTTGAGGTTGTTTTTTGGATGCTACGTACCAGGTATATAATAAGATCGCTTTCTACTCACGCGGGAAGGTCGACTCGACAAGTCGTAAATAATAACAAAAAATGTCTAGTAATTTCGACGTATATACTGTACTCTGTGACTTTTTGGTCTGCGGACCCTCTCACCCAGTTGTCGACGAGGTTGTCAATCCTCCAGAAGTACAGGCCGCTGGCTCCTCCGATGCACAGCTGGTCGGAATCCGCCGGGTTGAAGCTGAGAAATGTCATGTCGCCAGGAAGTACGGCCTCGACGACCTAAGAAATGCGGGGGTTAGGGTTGGGTTAGATTAGGTCAGGGTGAGTCGCTATATATATAGTCGGGACTAACACCTTTAAGAGAGGGAAAGGCATGGAACGGTAATTAACTTGTCCAAGAGCCCCACAACTATTTCACCGAACACGCAAAGAGGGGAGACGCTCCCGTTCTAAATACTACTTCGAATGCAGTATTCGTCTCATCCTCCAATGGTTGTGCAGCAGCATCAGCTTCAATGTCGATCACTCACAAACATTCCCAGAACGAAGAAGAAAACCAAGAGAAACAAAAAAAACGAAACCTACGCACGAAGTCTACGTAACTCCCTTCTGTACCTTCTTCCAGGTTGACATCGATCTACTCCACCCTCGCTGTCCTTGCTCCACCTTTCCTTCTCGCTACATTCTTCGGTGGTGGGACTTGTTGGAAGGAAATTGACCGCCTTCGTTAAAAATGACAGAGAAGGGGATCTTATCACGCAGCTGTAGAGGGCGCAAGGCAAGTTAAGTCACCTTCTCTCCTGTCAGCTTTGCTTCATCTGTCGGTTCCTTTTTCACGTTCCAAACTGTTGCCAAGTGGTCCGTGCGATTCCCAAACGCTGCGACCCGCGCGCCGTCGCGGCTGAAAGCCACATCCGTGTACCGGAGGTCGGTGCCGCCAAGGAGGGTACCGCACAACTGCGTCCCCGGGTAGCTGCGCCAATGGGTGAGGCGGGATTCATTGTCAGGTGGGACGCATTTTGGGGTAGGGGTGCACCAATTTTTCCCGAGGTTCTTCACTTGAGGAACTCCTTACCTCACCCAAAAACTGACCTCAGGCAAAACGAAAGTGCAACTCGACGAACAATCCCATGGCTTAACCCTTTTACCACCCCAAAAAATATCCCACCCTATTTCCAAGTAGTTTTCCCCCCAAACACCGTTTCCGGCTCTGTAGGGGTTAAGTGCGCTTTTTAACCAACACTATTCATATTGTTAAAACACAATTGGCATTCCAACGGCTACATTGGATAGTTCCTCACTTGGGGAGCTCCGCCAGCCAGAAATACTTTGCCCCAAAAGGGCTACGTACCCCTATCGTATAATATCAGGCGTCGTGGCTTTGTGCGGCCAGGTAGGTACTTGGAACTCTCCTCTCCTGTCCTCTCACCACCGAGGAGGAGGAGGAGGAGGGGTGACTACGACGGGAAGTGGAAACATAAACATGCAGTTGCAGCCTGAGCGTAGTTTTGCTCTTACTCGTCTTTTTTTGTGTTCGTTCACATGTACGCATAACATCTACGCTAAAGTTATGGTATCGGCCTGGAATACAACAAACCCGGAGGAAGGTACATATCTTTATCCTGCCGTAACTACTACTGTACCAGGTAATATACAAGGCTGTGAGTTGGTTGGACAACAAGGGTAGTTATTAGCTGGGTGGCGAAGTAAAACCAACGAACGGAAATATTATTTTCATCAAAGGTGCCGTAGCTCTTGTTAGGAACTCGCGCTGGTGGGTATTTGTAACTGTTATCAACTGTGTGCCTTGCTGGGAAGCAGGAAAATCCCAGCCCAACCCAACCCAACCCAACCCACAATTGCTTCGTTGTCATTGGGCGTTGGTGTGTGTGCGCGTCCCAAAATGGTTAAAATTGGTCTTGTTGGGAGGCTCGGTCGTCGGGTGAGACACGCTTGAAAAATCAAGCACGCGATGCTGGGTATGAGCCCCTAAATTAGAAACTCGCTTCGCTCGTAATAAAACACCTATTAATACTGGTACGTCGAGCCATACACGCGCCAGTCAGATACAAAGACGCGTAACTCCGCAAATTACCGCACGCAACTAACTGTAATACCTGGCCAACTACTAAGTAGTCTGCGACTTAAAGTCTGCTAACTCACAGCCCTAGTGATACCATACATTGACCCGGGGTAAAAAAACGTACGTCCTCCCCTTCGACCAACTACGATTCACGCCTTGAGCAGACATCGTCTCCTGAAAACAATAAAACAAATCTACACTACGGGTAGTCAAGACATTAACTTTTCTTTCATAATTATTTTATTGATTCCCCCCCCCCCCAATATATATCGTGCGCCGGGGTCAAAACTGTGTCCGCTCGTCGATGTGTGTCGAATCATGCATACGGTGAGTGTATTCTGCGTGGTGAGTTACCCACATTTGTTCGCCGCAATCCTCAATAGAAACGAATCGTGTCAAACTAACCCCCATCCTCTCCAGAAAACCGAACATAACACAAAACACGGTTGGACACTCTGCTAGTTAGAAAGTTAGCTTAACCCTTTCATCCCTTCTGACCAACGCCAACGGCTCCAATACCTCGGTACGCACAAAGAGGCTACGAGTCCACATGGAGACAACCAGCCTCGACCTCACTGATAGCTTCGAAAATATGTTCGTCCAAGTTTCTCGACTTTAACATGTATTCGAGCCAGAGCTGTTGCTCCTTTGGCTGCATGGCCTTGCTCCGTTGGCTGCATGGCCTTGCTCCTTTGGCTGCATGGCCTTGCTCCTACGGCTGCATATCATAGCCTTGTTCCTTTGGCTACATGGCGGCGGGTCAATGCCACGCGCTACTCGTAGAACGGCGAATAAAAAACATACCGGTACTCGTACCTGTATAAGTGTATGGCCGGGTTGATTCGCCCAGCGGGGCACACAGCAAGTCGACCAGCCCTCCAGTTGGCTGCCACCGCCGATATTCCCGCCCATTCGTTCTCCTCCCACAAGCACTCGCCATCGCCGTCACCCTGTTATGGCATTCCAAACCAAACGAAGAGAACCTTGCGCGGCTCAATATTAATAGTGCCTCAAGTACGTTCATACGAGCATACGAAGATAAACGTGTTTCTGGTTGTCCCCAAGACACACTATTCAATTGTTGTATTCAATAGAAGGACCGTTGCCGACGGCGCTGGTTTCGTGACCACCAAAGTTTGTCGTAGTCGGATCAAACGTGCTATTAATAGGATATTGCTGCGCGGATTCGCGTTAGTTTTTCATGTGGAAACGAGGGGTGTCATCGGGAGCAGCAACCACAGTACCGTCAGCGCCCTCTTCGGGCGTACCATGACGCGCAACGTGGGTCTATTGACTTGGTACGACTTTTTACATGCTCCAACACCGGCGTCTCTTTCTTATCTTATTATTATTACCTGGTACCAGTATATGTTTACCATCCGACAATGTGCAGCATGAGCTTCATACAATTGTATCGCATCATACGATAGGCTTCTGTTCTGTCTGTCATGATACTCTTTGCTCCCTCTCTACATGGGGATATTGTTCTTCAGCAACGAGCAAACCCGGAGAAAACTAGCAGTGCATACTTGCGGAACCCGAGTACAACTCTCGTAATCACCTACTGGTACAAGAAAGAGTGCAGGTTGTGCAGTCGACACGTATCATACGCCGCCCCGACAAACACACCACTGTTGCCATGCGCCATACCAGAACGTACCAAATACAAAGTGCAACATAAGGAAAATCAACAAATCTTCAAAAGTGTTACCTTGTCCGGTAGGAGATGTGTGATGCGCACGGCGCTTCCAAAGCAGTATGCTACGCTGCTCTCGTCGACAAACGTGAGCCGTGTGCCAGGGTAGGCGAGGGCCCGCTTCGGGAACAGGCTTATGGCCGACATGCTGCGAGTATACCGACGAGAACAACGCAGCCTCGGCGGCAGGCTAGCAGCGGTTTCATAAAACTAAAAACGCCATCTATCTCTCTATAACAACGAAAATAGTTTTATAGCAGGGGTTTGGGGACGAATAAAGCGCGTTCTATGTGGTGCCCTCTGTCACTCAGGAACCCAGGGAACGGAGCCGAGAGAAGAAACTGCATTTAAGAGGACACGGCTGCTGTGTCATCACAGGTGATACCATACGCAAGCTATCGGAGGCATATAACAGGTGTGGCGTTGGTGTTCCCCACAGAAGCGATCGGCAAGTGAAAACCCCCTCCTTGTTTACGACTCTGTCATTGGTATGGTATCTCTCACCCATGTGTCGTCACCCGGTGAAAACTTCCATATACAGCAGTAGCAGTATCTGGCTCGAGTTATTCTCGAACCTACTGACTGCAGGTCTCAAGTCGCACGTGGCGTGTCGTACAGGTAGCGGGGAGAGTAGCTCACGTTGGTAGGCATGGATACGCCTCCAAGACGAGACCGCACCGTCTCCAGACCTGAGGGCGGTTTTGTCTCGACATGAGGTGCTGTACCCTGTACCCTGTACCCTGGTACGTGTGTGATGATGAGGATGATGATGATGACCAGTCTCTACAGGAGTACGAGTAGCCTACGAGTAGACTATACAGACCAACTAGTATAGCAGCAGTACGAAGTACAACAGCAATATCGTACCAGGTAGTTACAGATTGTGCCAGGTGTACACATGGCGAAGCAAGAGGCAAGAGGTTCGGGCTTCGTTCTACATACTTCAAGTCTAATTCTCGGTCCTACTGTAGCAAATAAACTCTACGGTATCAGGTACCAGGTATGCAGCATCTTTGACGCCATCCGCCCCAAACACCGCACGTCGATTACCAGGAGTAGTATTAATAATAGCATTTGTGACACTAGGTTTTACACATTTGAGGATAACATTATCATTCCTGTTCCTGTGCTGCGGAGTGCGGAGTGCGGAGCGTTTAGCCGCTCTATCATACCAGGTAGGCCATAGACCATAGAGAGCACTGCAGTCCCGTTTTGGGGACAAAATACTTGCAATTAGACTCAAATAAAGGCTTCTGCACAGCAGTACGTAGTCCGTCTGTGCAGTGCTAAAAGGGTCGCTAAAAGGGTTAACGACTATTAATAAATCGAGAAGGGAAACATGTTCGTATGTTCGTCTAGAATCTCCTGATCTCCTGTGATTTCGTGATTTCAAATTTCAGATTTCAGACTTCAGTAACAACAAGTTGTCGTTGTCGCGCAGTCTGCTCATGATATACCACAATCAGAACTAAAGAGTACACCCAAGGGTCTGTAACCTATAATATATATCCCCCTACAGAGTATAGGCCCGCCAGCAAGAAACTCCTACTTGGAGTGAGCCAGTGAGCCTCAGATTCCTATTGTGAGACCAGCCTTGAACAACCTTGAATTGAGCATAGGCTAGTATATAGGATTTAGTGTGGCGCTCGCCGCTGAGCACGGTCTCTTAGTCCAATTTTCTTAGCGTCCGCCCAAAAGTGAGTCTTACTTTCTTAACAGACACTTTCTTATTCCCACGTCTAAACTGGTTGTCGTACACCATGTTATTGATAGCTTCCGATTATATCGTGCGGGTATGTAATTAGCTAAAAGTCTAAAAACTAACTGTTAGTAAGAGGGGTAAGAGGTAAGAGGGCTTTTGGTCGTCCAAGGGCGCTCAACTCGTATCGACTCTCGACCTCGACCTATTTTTGCTTTTTGCACTCGTACCGCTTGTACCGCTTGTACCGCTTTTTGTTTTTATTTTGCTGACCCCACCACACCCACCACACCAAGCACCAAGTCTGTCGGCATGCGTATGGTTGGTGTTTCCGATCGAAGATGACACGATCATATTACGTGACACGTTGACATAATGACACTGCTCGTGTTCGTGGCCCGTTGCCGTTGGCCGTGGTCAATTCCAGGTGCTCTCCAGCGAACGGGTAACAGTACATGGACAATACACCCGAGAGATCAGGGGCAGCCGGCAGCGACCAAGAATCCCAGCTATCAGCGATGTTGTCTAGCCCCTCCGCCGGGGGCATGCGATTGGCAGGCAACTACGCCCACCGCGGCTCACCCGGTGGGTCTTTTGGCCAAATCTTGAAATATTCTACTCGTACTGGTACTGGTGTAGTCTATGCTCAGATCCTACACATATTGCAGCATACTGCTATTATTTACCGGCATGTTGTAATACCAACAGGTGGTATTATACCCTACGAGAATGGTACTCGGTACCAGTTTGCCTTGTAGTAGCTCTTACTCGTATTTGATATCATACCAGTACATGTAATGTAGGATGGAGGGTTTTGCATTTGTTGGTGGTACTCCTCGGTAGGCTGGATCTCATTGCTGGACTTTCAACTGCTGCCTCTGTGCAGACTCGTCTATAGAACATACCTCGTACCTGGCACTTCGCACGATAACAAGCAGCACGAGTCTCAACCCTTCGTATTTTATCGTATGCCCCTGGGAATAATATTCCAGGTACTGGATGTTCGATGCAAGCTATAATATTAATAGGGACCTTTCGAACCGCAGTCCCGTTTCGGGGACAATTTACTTGGAATTGTATCTTACCAGGTACTGAAAAATGGCAGGTACTGAGAAATGGCTTTCTGTAGAGTGCGGCGGTAAAAACCTTGTGGCGCACTTCAATACGCGTGTTCACCCACAATGATAGCTAAACAATCCCGTACAATTGATATCAGGCACCGTACCAAATTGGTCTTAATACGCGTGCGATCGCCGACGCGAGTCCACGAGGTGGCCGAGTTACTCCCAGGGTGGCGGCTTTACTCTTAATATTTATCAGACACGCATGTTAATGCCGGTGTTCGCACACCTGGTACTGCTGTAGAATCGAGCGCTGCAGCGGTCGGCTCTCCCCCAGCACATATTATGCAAGCATGAACCCGAGCATAAGGCCTGGGCTGGATCTCTGCCGACATACTTCAGCACCTTCAGGGAGTAAACCGTATATAATGTACCCCCCCTGAGCTCCACCGCTGTAAGATTTTGTTCGCCTCAAAACCCGTAGTACGCGCGATCGAAGTACCGGAACTACCCCACGCAGCTCGCAAAGATGAGTTTCGACGAAATCCTCGATCTCCCAGCTGTCGTTTTGTTGCCATATCCCTGCTGTACTCTCTTCATTGATACCCTACGAGCATGGTACTCGGCACCAGTGTGCCTTATAGTAGCTCTTACTTGTATTTGATATCATACCAGTACATATAATGTAGGATGGAGGGTGTTGCATGTGTTGGTGGTACTCCTCGGTAGGCTGGATCTCATTGCTGGACTTTCAACTGCTGCCTCTGTGCAGATTGTCTATAGAACATACCTCGTACCTGGCACTTCGCACGATAACAAGCAGCACGAGTCTCAACCCTTCGTATTTTGTCGTATGCCCCTGGGAATATATATATATATATATATATATAATTATATATATATATATTCCAGGTACTGGATGTTCAATGCAAGCTATTAATAGGGACCTTTCGAACCGCAGTCCCGTTTCGGGGACAATTTACTTGGAATTATATCTTACCAGGTACTGAGAAATGGCAGGTACTTTTTGTAGAGTGCGGCGGTAAAAACCTTGTGGCGCACTTCAATACGCGTGTTCGGCCACAATGATAGCTAAATAATCCCGTACAATTGATATTAGGTACCGTACCAAATTGGTCTTAGTACGCGTGCGATCGCCGACGCGAGTCTACCGGGTGGCCGAGTTACTCCCAGGGTGGCGGCTTTACTATTAATATATATTAGACACGCATGTCAATGCCGGTGTTCGCACACCTGGTACTGCTGCAGAGTCGAGCTGCAGCGGTCGGTTCTCCCCCAGCGCATATTATGCAAGCATGGACCCGAGCATAAGGCCTGGGCTGGATCTCTGCCAACATACTGCAGCACCTTCAGGCAGTAAACCGTATATAATGTACCCCCCCCTGAGCTCCACCGCTGTCAGATTTTGTTCGCCTCAAAACCCGTAGTACGCGCGATCGAAGTGCCGGAACTACCCCACGCAGCTCGCAAAGATAAGTTTCGACCAAATCCTCGATCTCCCAGCTGTCGTTTTTTTGCCATATGACAACAAGGCCTCTTCATTGCGGGGTGCGTACAGGCTTCCGGAGATATAATTAGTCTGTCTGTTTGGCTGTCTGTCTGTCTGCTGTGTATTGTCTGTTTGTAACATTCGTGATTTTGCACTATTCGTGAATGCGAGAGCTGTACGAGACCGATTCGCACAAACCCGGTGACTACAGGAGCGGGCGAGCTTGGGCTAACGCGTGGGACTTGTTTGATTGCAAGCCGTCTCGAGTTGGCCGCGGTCGCCGTGCCGCTGCGGTGTGGTTTTGGTGGCGGTGCTGCTGAGTTTTTTTTTTTTTCTTTGCGGCAGGATTGTTCTGTTTTCAGTTTTGTTCCTTGCAACGCACACAGCCTACTGCAAGCAAGTACGAGACAGCCTTGCCCCATTTACTCTACTATTAGTAGCATTTTTTTTTAGTATACTTACGTACCAGGTATACGTGTAGCCGTCGTGCTTGTTTTGCGGTTTCCATGACTTTTGCGGTTTCCATGAAACAGGAGGGTTCCCGACCTACCGTGAGACTGTTACAAGTTATATATAACCATTCTGCCACTGAAAAAAAATATCCCACAGTAATTTCAAGCATGCCCCCAAAAATCGTGGGCGCAGTTCTAGAGGGGTTACGAAGCTTTTACTACTAGTACTTCACTGTGCAGAAACAAATATCTAACTAGAGTCCCAAGTTGTTTGGCCCCGAAAAGGGAGTGCAATTCTGAAGGGGTTAAGCCTGCCCTTGGGTGTTTTGACCGGACCGGCTTTGAGGACTTTTGGGCGTGTGTGCACGAGGAGCCGAGCTTTCGGACACACATCACACATGTCACTACCAGTCGTACAGTAGGACATCCTTTTTCGGTGACAAGGAGGCGAAAGTCAGAAGGCGGACGGACTACGTAGCGCTGTTGTGCAGACAGTCAGTCCACCATGGGCCACCGCTGACAACTTTCCGCATATCGGACAGATCACAGTTTACTGCTGTAGATACTAGATCATCTTTATCGAAGTATCTCACGGAGCTTGCAAGTATGAGTTTTCGACGAAATCCTCGATCTCACAGCTGACGTTTAAAAATATACCTGGTATACTTGTATATATAATATATATTGCTCTAACCTGCCGTTACGAGATGTTGTGCAGGATCTGTACAGCAGTACGGATCCTACCTACGGCTCCCACCCGGCAACATGAGCTACGAGTAATGTAGATCATGAAGTGGAAATCGACAGTCTGTCCGATGTGTACAACTTTTTTGCAACAACAGCTACATACGAGTATAGCACCATTGGACTAAGCTGATCCTGATCCTGATCCTGATCCTGATCCCACCGGGACCATCAGGTCGGGTTGGCGTACTCACGCGTCTGAGGCGTTGCCGCGGAAGCAATCAGAGTTAAGCTGACAGACGACACACATTTATAATGGTAGTGGAAGTAAGTGTGGTGAGCTTAACCCCTTTAGAGCCTGAAACGGTTTTTGGGGACAAAACTACTTGGAAATAGTGTGGGATACTGTTTTGGGGTAGTAAAAGGGTTAAGACCCCTTGAGAGCCGCACCCAGGTTTTGGGGACAAGTTACTTGGAATTAGTGTGGGATAATTAGTGAAGTAATAAATGGGTTCAAGCTTTATTTTTTACCCATGCGTCGGATGATATATATTTAAAAAAACTAACTCTGCGCCCGTGTTGTTATCCGAAATGCCGCTTGCAGGCGTGGTTCGGCGAGCGGCCAGTCGACCTATATCGATAATCCGATCCACCTCGGTGCCGGGGCAGCTGCAAGATAGATCGCAGCCGCCCGCCGCGCCGGGAACCGGAGGAGGAACCGGGGGAGGCAGCGGAGGGAACACGACGACCAGCAGCAGGAGGGCTCTACACGCCCGGGACAGGAGCTTGCAGCACGACTTCTCTAGCGGCGCGACCGGAGGGTTTGGTAGCGGTATCGTGCAGTCGCTGCCCATCCCCCAGGCTCCGCTCCTGGCAGGGTCCCTGCCCCCGTCCCGGTTTTTGGATGACTTGCCACCCCTCAGTCTCGGGCCGCAGGTGCGTGATTGCTCGATTGATTTTGCCATATGGGGGTGTGGTATGTTTTAGTTTTATAGCATTGTTAGAAACGTCAGCTGTGAGTTCGACCAATTGAGCGGTTGATGCTCATCTTGACAAGCTGCGTGATACGCAGAGCGCACATGTTCTAGTCTAAATAAATATGGCGATGTTTGTGAATTTGACCTACTGGTATTATGTACCAGGTAGTATTTAGTAATGATAGTTGATGCCTGGTACTCAGTTTTACAAGTTGTATATAATAGACTGTCCGCGCGTGGTCTAAAATCGTTCATGAAATACGTATTCGAAATATTGAAAAGACACCTCAGATTCGAGATCGAAAATTAAAAGAAGGGCGTTACGTGCTGTTTTTTTTTTTTGGGATGCTGGGTCCACCAAACATCGAGTCGTTATCTTCTTTTTTTTTCTTCTTTTTTTTTTGTTGGTTGTTGCCCCGTTTCTTACAAATTATGTTTGTTTTTGTTCGAAGATAACCCGACAGCCTTCTTCCCGTACAGCCAAGATAGCGATTTTCTGCATCGGCTGCATTTTCTGTTTGGAAGGTCTTGTTGCCGCATGTTACCACCCTCCATCGGTCGGTGTTGTACCAGGCGTGCTTTGTAGGACCCGGCGCAAGGAGGGGGTTACATGAAAATCGTGGCGTGCTTTGTAGGACCCGGCGTAGGGAGGGTGTTACATGATAATCGGAACACCGTTCGACGGTCAGGTGCATTCAATTGTCTCGTTTAATTGCGCCTTGTGAGTTTGTTCCAATGTTAAATGTTTCCTCGCTGACTCCGCTTAGGGGCTACCTAACTCTTGTATCATCATGCGTGCAGTGTCTCGAATTGGGCGCCGTGAGCTTCTTCCAATGTTACTGTTTCCTCGCTGACTCCGCTTAGGAACTACCAGTACCTAACCATTATCGTTTCCGCGCTGTAAGGGTGCGCCCGGCTGCTTGCTCTTAGGGTTCATGCAATTCCTCGAACTGTGCGCCGTGAGTTTCCTTCCATGTTAATGAATCCTCGCTGACTCCGCTTATAGGAAGTACCTAACTCTTTTCATTTCCGCGCTGTATGGGTATGTCCGGCTGCTCGCTCAGGCTGACGTGGAATCGTTTCCTACTGACTGTGGCGCTCTCTCGACGTCGTTGAAGGCAAACCGCCTGGTGAGATAAGCAGTGCACAGGATCTTGAATGTTGTAAATTACAATTTCGGAACATTGTCTGTTCGGTAGTTTCGATCAAATTGCGCAATAATTGCGCTACATTTGTTGGCCTCTACGTACGCACGTATCTTCGAAGGTACCGCCCTGAGTTTGTTTGTTGCTCCTCATGCCGAAGTTGTTGCTCCGCTCTGCATGCAGCATACCGACAACCGACGACATAAATCACTACGAGGTATATATGTACCTGGTATACGTACGTACCTGGTAGAATACAAAAAATATACGCCTTCCTGCCACATGGATTTTTGCAGCCGCGTGGATTTTGTTCTTCGTCTTTTCCTGCCCCCGCTTGGTGCATGCAATGTCTGTCTGGTCGGTGAAAACCCAACGAGCTCCGTCCCGGCGTCCCGGCATTGTAGAGATGTGAGGGTCTATGGTCGTACGACTACGCGCATGCATGATATAAGGACGTACACCCCTCATGATCTCTTTGTCTTGTTTTGTAACTGCCCCTGCCCTTTTCCCCTCGATCTTCGGCTCTTCTTTGGTTCCGATTGACAGTATGCGACGTCTTGCCCTGCCAACCTTGGAGGGCATTTCGGTCGCCCCCCAGGAATGACCTCGTCCATGTCTGTTCTCGAAGAGGGAGCTCTCGACGAGGAAGAGGAGAGGGAGGAGCCCTGTCCGAAACCGAAGAGCTTCACCGCTCTTTCCATCTTGGAGTCGTTGGCCGGACAGGCAGAGGCGGATGCTGCTGTACCCGAACAAGTTCCTGGGGAGGATGTGCAGTCCGTAGAATCTTCAGGCGACAGCAGCGGAGAGCGACTGGCTATCGACGACGAAGTCTTCGAGTTGGAGGGGCTTGAGGTGGGTGGGTGGGTGGGTGGGTGGGAGGGTTAGCGCTGAGCTGAGACCCGTGTATGTCCGCCCCCGTTGGCAGCGACCCGTAGCACAGACGCTGATGTCACCGGGAAGGGGTATGTTGTATGTTGCACACATCGGACAGGTCACTTGAATGATTTCCACTTTCATGATGTAGATCTTTCAGAGAAGATAAGTTCCTGATCTGTACGATCTAGATCATGTTGTCGGATGGGATCCGTACAATCTGCATGGTCTAGGACATGTTTCATTGGGTCCTGCACAATATGTCATAACCGCAGGTTAGGGTCTAGATGACGATTGATCCAGATCGTGATCTGTCCCACGTGTGAAATGTATCTTGTCCATGTTGACTGTCGGAGTGTTGATTGCCGACGCTTCTACTGCTGCACAGTAGTAAATGTCTGCTGGTGGTGTGCTTTTGTTCTAATCCAAAATGGTACGAGAACGCTGTGATAGCCCCTGTTATATTTATTGAGCAGGCGTCCATTATTTTATTACTTTTTGTGGACAGGTGGCCGACGATCTGGCGGCTCTCTCTCTTTCCGAGGCGGGCGCCAGCAGCAAAATTGCGTGAACTCTCGGAGGAAGTGCGATGAGCTATATACTTCCCACAGCAGGGTGGGCTGCTCAAGCAAAACATTCTGGATTCTCATGCACGTAGTAACCCCCTTATAGCCGAAGTGCGACGTTTTCCTAATGCTGTCGGCCCCCGTATTTTGGCGACACGTGTATTTATCGTGCTCTAGAGCCGCCCAGGTGCGGGCTCGAGGCTGCCTACGGATGAAGCCGATTGGCGGTTGATGCGCGGAGCAGCAGTGTTTCCCCGCGATAGGCATTTACTGGATTGTGTTTTTGCTGGGAACTGCTGTTCTCTTACGTGTAAGTGTGCGTGTTCGTCGAGAGGGCGTATGGATGGAATGGCTAGCATGTGTTGTGCGTTGAGTGGAGACCTAGGCCCGGACCGGTATACACACGCAGATACGATAGGTACAGCCAAGCGAGTGAATGAGCGTTGCATCGTTCATGGTTCCGATTTGTGTTTTGTTTTTTTGTAGTGGTCCCCATTTGTGAGAGCCCCGGACCTTGGGTAGGTTGGGTAGATTGGGTAGAAAAGTGCATGGCGTCGAAAAAGCCCCCCGAGTGCAAAACGCCTGTTGTCAGCCTGTCGGTGGCAATTGTGACTTTTTAGTTGCCTTCGACAGGTTGCAGGCAGTTGCGTTTGATTTGAACATAATAGATACTCACCAATTATAAAACGACGGGTTTTTACTTTGTATTAGGCAAGATATACGCTACCATGTTCATTCGGGCACAGCTACAGTAGTACGTACGTATGATACGCGTTCGACGTTCAAGCAAGCAGGAAAATAAGTGTAGTACTGCGTAGGTTTCTCGAACATTCGTTGCTTGTTCCTTTGGGGCGGTTACATAAGTTATAACGACGATGCGGGCACGCTCGTAGAGCCTTTCAAGGCGCTTGCTTGCGCAGGAAGGAATAAGGCGGAATATAGGTCTACATCCGTCGGCTGCCCATTTAGTGCAGTTTGTTGGAGCCAGAAGCGCCACGAGGATCGCTCCTGGAGTACTTTACATATCAGTGCCTCATAGCTTGTCCTCCTCTGTACTTAATACTTTACTTAATAAGAAAATCCTGCAGAATCATTGATTCAATTGGGGAGCTCGCGCTCAAACATGGCTGCCGCAGCGTGTTTCAAGAGCAACTCATGCTCTACGAACACCCAACGGGGGTGATAAATGCTCCAACATGGCCGCAGCGTGGTTTTTCAGCAAATCATGCTCTATGAACAATCGCCGGAGGTAGTAACTGTGTCTGCCTCAGGCACCCACCAAAATCAAAAGAGCGAATTATGGCTCCGTGCACAACCAACCGGGTGATAACTTTGTCTGCCTAAGGCACCGCTCCAAATCCACCCCGAACAAGCATCTCCGGGCGCTTTCCCGACAGCCTGGATCACACTGCTACGGATACTACGTCTTGCTCTCCTGCCAAACGGCACTCCCACGCGCTTTCGCCGGGTGGTCGGAATCGAGCCAACAGCCCCCCAAAGTGTACCTTGACCAATTTTATATTTAATTTTCCTCGCCGTCATCTGGCCTCGCTCGGTTTGTATACCTACTGTTAATATGTACCAGTACTATACATGATTTATTTAGAGAATTCCTGATGGGAAAAGTCTCGACCACAAAGAAAGACGATTCTCCGGCCACCTCTGTCTACCGTTTAGGTCCCTTTTTGTCGCGGCTTGGCCGTTTCTCGTAAGGTCTTGGATCTGCTCTACTCTGGCGCCGGCTTTTGGTGTGCAATGTCTTTCCGGTGCTTTTGTTGTTGTCGACCGCTACCATCGCCATTCCTGCCTCCACTCCGCGCATATTGTACTCGCCAAGCTGCAGTCGGGGAGGCAACAGCAAACGCAGACGGGGCAGAGCGCGTGGGCGTTAACATATTTCCAGTATTTTTTCTGGGTCTTTTTCCGTCGCCGAAAGTAGTGCGAGGGCACCAGTTGCCAAAATTCTATGCAAATCTACGACAGGTGGGAATGTTGAATGTATGCTATGTATGCGCGACAAAAACGAAGGCAAGTGCCGGGGGGGAGGGGAGGGAAGACATCTGTGACCACGGCTTGTTCAAAAATGCCGCTGAGGGTCAACCTTCAACCAGCTGAGCTGGAAAGTAAAAGTGATCGTTAAAAAAGAAAAAGAAAAGTACAGACATCACCGCCGAGAGTGCAATGGTGCAATACAACCATACCTGGTACAGTTGAAGAGCCTATATAAGATACCATTGGAAATTGGAAATTGAAAGCGAGAGTAACTTGCCGATTGTCCATGATGCTGACAAAGCAGAGTGGACGCTTTTTGGTGTGATTCAACGTGGGTATAGGATCCCACGATACTGACAACAAAGTAGAGTCGACGCCTTGGTGTGATTCAACGTGGGTACAGGAAACAAAGTGGCAAATGCGTTCAAAACTCAAAACCAACACAAACACCCCTACATGCTGTCTTTACATATTATACCTACTCTGTTCGTGCTGACGCTATTACCAGTTACTAGTAATACCTGGTGTGTCTGAGTAGAGAAAGACAATTCGTGCCCGCAGTTAGAGAGACAGAGGTTGGGGAAGATCATTCACAGCCGTCCGCGTAGACGACCTCCCTTAGTTGGGTCGGTGGCGGACTGTTTGTGTGCTGCGATTTGTTATTCTTATAGAGCAATGTCGGGTCAATATAAGACTGTCAGAAGAAGGCGGCCACTCGATATAGGGCGGTTGAATTGTTTGGCACGACGGTAACTCTGAATACAACCGCCTATACGAATAGGGCGGTCTCTCGATACAGGGCGGCCAAAATTCCTTCGCACTATGTCGCCTTAGGCTGTTTCCTGTGCGGTCCGATTTTAAGCTTCATATTTTTTTTTTTCGATCTCAAAAATGAAAGCATCTGCTTTTGCAGTCCGATTATGCAAAATCTGAGCGGAAAAAAGTCTGATTTGAGAATCCGATGACCCAAGTCGTCAGATTTGGCCCAAACTCCGACGACTTGGGCCATCGGATTCTCAAATCGAAAAATGGCATGGTCTCTAATTGCAAGATGTTATCCACGCAAGCATCAAGCAGCAGAACGATCGATGAGTTGGAAGGCGACACAGCTGTAGCGACGTTGTTTCGCGCCTGACGCGCAGTCGGCGGTCGGCGCGTCTCTCCACGGCCAGACTACAGTCGGCTGGCGCGTGATCGCGCCTACAGCCCAAGAGAAGCGCACTCAGCGCGCGCCTCTCCGTGGATACGTACTCGTATTTACAGCAGCAGCAGTCAGTCCCGTGCTGGGCTCGGATGTTTGCTTGTGTCAAAATACAAAAACTAAGACAGGCTGGGCGCATTTGGCACCTCTCTTCGCCGTGAGACTAGAGGCAGTCAACGTGGGCTCCGACGCTTGGGTCAGACGCCCAGTGCAGCGCACTCGGCGCGTCTCCTCGAGGCGACAGACCGAAACAGCTGGTCTGCGATAGCTCGAATCTCAACTGCAAATAAATCTGATTTCGCGTAAGAGGACTGTTTCAATTTTCCAACTATTAATAGGTCCCTGAAAAATCGATCGGACCAAAATCTTAAGGCCTTTTTCTATGCGGTTCGATTTCGACTTCAGATTTGCATTTTTCGATCTCAAAAACGAAAGCGTCTGCTTATGCAGTCCGATTGTGCAAAATCTGACCGGATTTTTTTCGATTTGAGAACCCGATGG
>JAYJME010001196.1:0-17433 GCA_036873775.1 Costaria costata
ACCTTCCCCCTGTGTGACCCCGGTTGGTGCGTTCAAACATCTGACGCCCAGAAAAAATGGGACGAAAACACACACAACACTATGGTCCCCCGTAATATTAATAGTTGGGTGGTGAAGCAATCCAAACCAACGCAACTGACTGTGCGTCTTTCTCGACTCTTTTTCGATGTGAACATATTACGAGCACAAGCCCACCCACCAGCCAGGTACAAACAAGCGCAGAGCTCCGTAAATTACCGCACCCAACTAAGCTTTAATACCTACGGTAGTACTATTACGGGGGACCGTAGTTAATAGGACCTACTGTAGACACAATAGGACCTACTGTAAACACCAAAACCTACATACCTCCCTATTTTTGCTGACAATATCTGGTCCATAGTCAATAGGACCTACTGCAGACACAATATAACCTACTGTAGACACCAAAATCATATATATTTTCCTATTTTTGCTAATCATATTTGGTCCTATTTACTATGGTCCCCCGTACTAATGTCAACCCTGTCCTTTGGGGATGATTTCAGAGGGAAACCGTGACGATGAAATATGACGAGTTCGCGTGGCATTCATTGGCCAAATTACATACATGATCATTGGCCAAAACGAAGCAGCCAGGACCCCACGGGTATTGAGGGATCATGCATAATGTATCATATATACTGCCCAAACTACAATGCAAAGAGATTTCTCTGCTGAACGACACTTGCACAGCATGATCAATTATCATAATGGAGCTGCTTCCCGTCCACACTTATTTCACAAGATAACACTTGCCACGTTTTTTTGTCGCTATACTATAATCAAGTAAAAAATGGTAAATACTGGTAATTATTACTACTCTGTCCGTAAATAATTGAAAGGATCGTTTGGTAATTACTATTAATACCCAAAAAGCAAAAAGTCCTTACATTTGCGGACAGCGTAGCAGTGCACAGTGCACAATTTGGAAAAAGTACGCTTGCTTGTAGATACCTGGTATTACGGGGGACCATAGTAAATAGAACCTACTGTAGACACAATAGGACCTACTGTAGATACCAAAATCTACATATTTCCCTGTTTTTTCTGACAATATTTGGCCCATAGTTAATAGGACCTACTGTAGACACAATATAACCTACTGTGGACACCAAAACCTACATATTTCCCTATTTTTGCTAACAATATTTGGTCCTACTTACTATGCCCCCCCCGTAATAGTACCTCGCACAGCCCACCAACAAAAAGTCATCTCACCTTAAACCCCTTCCGAGCCGGAAACGGTGTTTGGGGACAAAACTACTTGGAAATAGTGTGGGATTATTTTTGGGGGTAGCACAAGGGATAATACCCAAACGTCTCGTGCCTATACGGGCAGAGTGGTAGTGGTAGTACGACTTGGAGTACGCTTTGCTTGTACACACCTCGTACAAACAGCCCACGAACAAAAAAGGCTACCAGTAGCAGGTATCTCCTATCTCACCTTCCGGCGAGGGGTCGGGCCACATCCAAAGCAAGCCCGAAGACTCCCTCAAGGGAACCTCGACCGCTGCCTCCGGAGCGTCCCCGCCACCACCGGGCCGTCTTGAGGCAGCAGGATCAACGACAGCTCGGCAGCTCCACGAGCTGCCGGTATTGCCCGCCCCGGCCAGCCCTTCCAGCGGTAGAGGCCTCGGCAAAAGCTCGTACTCCTGGCCCAGCATCTGTTACAACCACGGTAAACCATACCAAGTGGGCGACAGCAGACGGTTATAACCCTTTTACTACCCCAAAAGGGTATCCCACACTATTTCCAAGTAGCTTTGTCCCCAAAAACCGTTTCCGGCTCTAGAGGGCTTAAGGTCACCGTCTACCTGGTACGTATGATACGATAACGATGGTATTATAGTGATCTCACAATAGTTAAATCCCCTCAAATCAATGATAGCCTGTGAACACAAGAAACACAAGAGCAGTATTAATATTTACGGGGGTACATAGTTAATAGGACTTACGATAGTCACTAAAACCTACCTGGTATATATTACCCTATTTTTACTGAGCGCATTTGGTTCTATTAACTACGTACCCCCGTAATAGTAGGGCTGTGAGTTTCTTGACCATCAGTGGGCGACTATAGTTACTAGTTGGCTGGGCATAACAGTTGGTTGCATTGCGCGGATATTTGCGGAGTTCTGCTTCTTTCACACCTAGGACAGATCACGATCTACTGTACATCATCTAGATCGTCATCTGGATGATCTAGATCCTGTATCTGTCGTTATGATATGCTGTGTAGCATCTCCTACGTAACACAGATTCAGACCAGGAAACACATGTGCTATTATTATACCTCGCATAATGCAGATCATACGGCTCCACACCCGGCAACATGATCTAGGCCATGCAGATAGATCATAGAGATAGATAGACAAGGGATCTGTCTGCCCTGAACGAGACACTGCCAGATAGATCGTGAATGGGGGTCTACTATTTATAGATCATGATCTGATCTGCCCGACGTGTGGTTTTACTTGTGTCTGGCTGGCGTGTTTGCCGCTCGAACCGCGTTATTCGTTGGCTAAGACTCCGCGAAAGTCACTTATTAATAATTGGCTTACTCACTTCCGTTAACCAACTCACAACTACCGGTGGCCAATAACCCTTTTACTACCCCAAAAAGTATCCCACACTATTTCCATGTAGTTTTGTCCCCAAAAACCGTTTCCGGCTCTAAAGGGGTTAAAGTCAAGCCAACTCACAGCTCTTGAAAAACAGGCGAAAAATAACAAATACTAAAAAATATATATATCATGCCATGGGGTGACAGCTAAGGGCACTCGTCGAGGGTACGTACTTAATCGCACGGCGAAAACACGAGGTAGCGACCGAACAGCTCGCGCCGGTGTGGTTTTGTGCGGTGCGGTGCGGTCCCGTCCCGTCCCGTCCGCGGTACGGTCCGCGCGAGAGCGCAAGCGTAAACGATGTTTTCGCCCGGTAGCCGCCCGATAAGGCACTTCGAGACGCAACCATACTCTGCCCTTGGATCCCTACAATTACAATCGAGCAAACTACTATTAATACTACGGGGTACATACATACCTATAGTAAATCAGGACCAAAAATGCTCAGTAAAAAATGGGTAACATATAGGCTTTTGTGACTATCGTAGGTCCTGATTGCTATGGCCCCTCGTAAAAAGTACCAGGTAGTGTTTTTTCACGACGTAGTTTTGTTGCAAAGGAGTCGGATTTTCGCCCCCACCACCGCCCGCCTGCCTGCCCGCCCGCCCGTCCGCCCGCCGTTAGTATAACTAAACACCATATATACATATATACATATACTTCGTATACCGGTATGAACGCATCCCAGTGGCATCAAGCTCGGGTGTGAGACTGGATGAACGCTATTACTACAACTAAACCCTTACCACAGGTGGGATATTCCAGGGTTACACGAACAAAAAAATATATATATATCCCGACCCCCCCCTTTTACCCATTTGCGAGACCCAGCCAGGGGGGACGGTACACTAAAGTCAAGTAAAATACAAACATGAAAAAAAAGTTGTTCTTTCGTATATAATTTCGTCCAGAAATCCCCCCTCACTGTTTCTTTTTTTTTGTCATTTTGACCTTAGGAAGGAGTGTATACTCGTACGTATTATACGTATTGTATCATAGGTCGTTTTCTCTTTTTTGTCGAGCACCCCTGTGCAACCCCCTATTTTTACAAGCCGTATTTGGTTCTGAGTATCATACTATTAATATGTTCATATTATAATATGTTCCCCCCGTAAAATACTACTGCTTGTAGTAGCAAAAACGCGAGTCGGTGATCTGGTGGATTGTTTGCCTGCTCACCTGGAACCGAACGGCGTCTCCTTCGCCGCCGTGCCGCCGCTGCGGAGTGCTCGCAAGGTCAGAACATACAGCCACGGGATACCTGGGGTTCGTCGGGTCGGACACACGCCCGCAGACGGGATGCAAGCGAAACGATTCGTCTGTTTTCTCCACGGCGTTAGAGGTCGCGCTGCTGTCTGTTGCCACGGCAGCAGCGAGATACATATAATATTGCCACACGACAGCTATTTTATACCAGTATGTACTACGAGTATTCATATTAATATGGTGATAACTTAACCCCATTAGGACTGGTACGACTGGTACGAATGTTAAGAGAGCACTCCCGTTTTGGGGAAAAATTACTTGGAATTAGAGTGAAATAATGTTTTACGTACACTGCAGTACCTAAAGGGATAAAGCTACTGTACTACTGTACCTGGTTTATTTTTACTCTTTCCGCCCGAGGATTAAAAAAAAAAAAAAAAAGTTACATAGCTTCGTACATACGAGTACTCGTACCGAGTAATCCAGAGAGGGATAACGCGTTCGTGCGAGAACTGTTAACCCCTGTTCGGTACCCAGATATGTATACGACCAAAACACGAGAAGTAACTGCGGTTTTGATCACCCGTCCTGGGGAAGAGCGTGCAGCAGCAGCAGCAGCAGTACAAGTTTCATCATGCTGGGGGGTCGTGTCGTACACCTTCGGCATGCACTTCGGACACGTCGTCTGCCCCAGTAGTGCTACTATTAATAGTACTAGTACAGGGGACCATAGTAAATAGGACCAAATATTAATATTGTTAGCAAAAGTAGGGAAATATATAGGTTTTGGTGTCTACAGTAGCTCCTATTATGTCTACAGTAGGTCCTGTTAACTATGGTCCCCCGCAATAGTGTCAGGCTGCTTCGTGTGTCAGCTCTTGTGTTCGTGATCTACGCCCAACACATTTTCTCCCTCTCTCAAGCCCCAAAAGGGGTACAGTATGACACGAGAAATAAATGCCCCCAAGAGCACCAGACGGGCAGGCCTAAAAAATCACCGGAGCGATGATAAGGAGCCAGGCCGATTGAGGCAAGAGACCAGACGGGCAACGCGGACCTCACCTATTTACGTCCAAAAACAGCCCCGGCCGATTGTGATCGTATGACCAAGGTATAAGCGGTAGCCCGAAACCCTTTAGCGCACAGTCAACCAAGCCTGCTTACGACGTATCTCCGTACGTTCGCAAAAAAACAACGTTCCTTTCTCTGAGGCACCCGGCCTGGCCGTTAAACCCGCTACCGGTACCTGGTATAATACCGATCATCATTATTGTGCAGAGATCGTTTCGGAGCCCTCCTGGACCACTACAAACAAAAACAACGATCATCAACTGCCATCCGCAGAACGCAAAAAAACCAAGACTCACCGACCGACCGACCGACCGACCGCGAAACACACACACAAAAAGCATACTACTCGTACTCGAATCCACAAAAAAAAAGAACAAAAAAAAGGTTCCCGAATACCCCTTTGTACTTACCACTGCCGCTCCCAGCAGATGGCCGCCTCCTCCCGCTTGAGCTCCCTCTTCCTCTGCGGCACCGCGCTCTCCACCCACTCTTTCAGGAAATCCGCCGCCGGGCTCATCACGCCCCACAAGCCCGAACTCGAACCCTCCGCGGCATCGGCACCGGCATCGGCAGCAACCGACGCGTTACGGCTCTCCCCCGAGGGTGTTGTCGGAGCTTCCGGCAGCGCGAACGGCGGTTCCGGCGTCACCTTTTCCCGCCTCGATAAATTCGCGCTGTCCTGAGAGGCAAGACCCTTTTCGGCAAGGTCAACGCCAGCAGCAGCATCCCGCGTCACGTTTGGCAGCGATATGAGAGGGTCACCGGGTGCGATGCCGCGGGTCGCCGCGGGTGAGGAAGGGGCGGGAGCCGCGCCCGAATCCACCTTGTATCTCGCCCCTGCCGCCGTCGCCGGTGTCGCCGGCAATAGTTCAGTGGCCGCCTCTGCAGCGGCAGAACGGGGCGCGGAAGGGGAGTCTGCAGTTTCTCGAGCGTTTTCTTCGGCGGTAGTCGTAGCGGAGGCAGCGGCGGCTGCGGTAGCTGGCGCGGTAGCTGAGGTGGTAGCTGAAGCGGTGCTGTTAAGATCAGGAGCCGCTACTGTATCGTCTAAAGAAGAAGCGACTGAGACTACCGAGACCGACCGCACTTCCGGGACCTCGACGGATGCGACCGCCACGGTCGGCCCCTCCGCGTCAGCACCTAGCGCATCACTCCTGCCGCGGTCACCGTCGCCGCCGTCACTCCTCGTTGTCTTTCCGCCGGCCTGCGCGTTGTCCGCGAAAACGTCGACGTCTGTATCACCGGGGATAGAACTATCTAGGGACCTTAGCGCTTTCGTCTGGCCTCGTGGGCGAGGAACCTCAACGCCTGCTGCTCGCGATGGAACCTTGTCTGCCACCACGCTCTTCTGATCAGGCCCGAAGCCTTCCACGGCGGCCCCTGCAGCAGCAGCAGCACCACCAGCAGCAGCACCACCAGCAACCCCATCAGCACCAGCACCTACCGGAAGGTCGTCTAGAGTTTTTGCGGTGGTCTTCTCGGCGACGCCGGCTGTAGCCGAGGACCGCGAAGCGACCGTTGTCTGCGTATCCTCGAGCGGCAGGGCAACTGCGCTCCCCCTGTCCGACCTACTTTCCGTCTCCGACCTACTTTCAGTCAACGACTCCCCCGATGACGTCGCAGCGAGCGGCTCAAAAGAGGCAGGAGACAGCGCCACACCTGGAAAATCGTCGACGGCTCCATCGGCCGGCGACACATTCACAGCTCCCAGGAGGCCTCCCTCGCCGGGTCTCTTCCCGTCACTGACCCTGACATTAAAGCCACCGGAACGGTTCCCCATTCCCGTCGCTTCCACCCCCACGCTTTCCTCTACGCCCTTCTTCCCCGCCCCCGCGGGACTCAACTCCTTTCCCGCGCCCTCTGCAGCCGGAGCCGGAGCCGCCGCCGCCGCCGCCGGCAGCGGCGGTATGGTTGGAGTGATTTGTTTCCGCATATCGCGCACAGCTGCTGCCGCCCCGACCGAGGACATCACCACCGGCTCGAGGGCCACGCTCTCAGCTCTCTCGCTGACGCGGGCATCATCGTCCGTGACTACCACTGCTGCTGCAGCAGCAGCTGCTGCTGCTACTGGTGCCGCTGCTGCTGTGGTCGCGGCTACCGGTGGTCTCCTGTTCCGGCGCCAGGCGGAAAATCTCCCGCGTATTCCGCGCCTCGGCGCCTCTTCCTTCCCCTTGGCCTCCTTGATCGAAGTCGTTTCTGTCCCCCCGGGTTGTTCAGGGGTCGGAATCGGAGTTACGGTGGCGGTTACATCGCCCTTGGCGTTCCCTGACAACAAACATCGCCAACGCGCGGAGGGAGGGAGGGAGAGATGCGAGAGGCGAGAGAGCGCGAGAGCGGAGGGAAGAAGGGTGAGAGGTCGGTCCGTAACCCGCCAGTGTGGTTCCGCGGCCACGTAGAAAAAGCTCCCCCGGCGCTTACTACCAGGTACAATACGTGCCCGACTGCACTTGTGGCATCGGGGCAAGGGCGGGATGGTTGGAACAGTTACGTACAGGATGGAAATTTGGGATGTCGCGCGGGCGCGGCGTGTGGTGTGCCAGTTTCACACTATCAGTTGTCGCGACGGCTGACGGGGTACAGCTGCTACCAACATCTGGTGTATAATAAGCCAGCACGTTGTGCGGTACCATTGCTACTCCAGAACAAGCCAGTACACATGCGATACTACTGGCGTGTGAGCCTGTCCCCCACTGACATACCGGTAGTGCGTCGTTTAGCCTTGACACTTTGTGACCTCATTCCCCGTCAGCTCACTTTCTTTCTGTTGCAGACGCAAAGAGGAAGACGGGGGAGGCCAGACGAAGGGCTACTGGCGGACTCGACTCCTCACGAAGCTGGCACGGGTCTCTCTCCTCACCCACCACCTACCTATCCCCCGCGCCTAGCCCCTCACCACTACCCGGCGGACTCGACCCCTCACGACACTGACACGGCTCTCTCCCCTGACCTATCATCTACCTATCCCCCGCGCCTAACGCCCCACCAAGAGAATCGGGCCACCGGAAAGAGCTACGTACGACTCGCGGAACACGCTGACCAACGTCGAGAACCAATGTTGAGAACATGTGAGCACGTGGTCACGACATAATGATGCCAGGCATAGCACAACCAAAAAAAGCGGCAGTGTCTATAAACGAAGCACGTCTTTCAAGTACTGATTGCTGTTCATATAATACAAAAAAAAATACCGTCCATGTTAAATACGAATGTGCAAGCAGCCTATTTCGCTTTCGAAAAAATTGTCTTAAAATGTTAAAATGTCTCTGCATCTCACCTTTAGGGAGGAGGGGGACCCGCGGCGGGGGAAGCAACGCCTGCTCCTCGTCCAAGGCCACTTTCACCCGCATGGCCGATGTCCGGTAACCGTGTACTGGAGCTAACGCTTGTCGCAAAAGCAGCTCCGCAGTCGAGCTCCCGGCCTCGGCCGCCATCCCCCACAGCGCCGAGCCGGCCGCTTCCACCCCAGCCGCCGTTCCCTTGACCATGTCGCCCACGAGTAACCGGGCGTCCTCCGTAACGGTTTCGATCAGATCCGGCATCCTTTTTTCCGAGGAGAGGATTTCAGCGGAGTGGCAGTGGTGGGTGGTGTACTCGTTGTCATGCATGACCGCAGTCTTTTAAGACATAGCTGCATAGACCGTCGCATCCCTACAATGCCGGGACGGAGCACGCCGGGTGTTCACCGACGAGGCGGACATATTTTTATAGCTTGGGGGGGGGTTATGAGGAGGGGAATGTTAAACTCCTGCATGTTTGTTGCAGAAAACCAACAATGTACCTGGTAAATAAACAGAGAGGACAAACATCCAGCAGAGTTTACATGCATGCATCCCTTGCCTCTCGGATGGATATATAAGCCCATACCAGGTACTCGTAGTCTAGACTGCTATCCTCTTCGTTTGAATGCGTTCATATTCGTTTTGTTCGACCACCTTCGGATCGACGGCCAATTTGCAGGCCTGTTTGTATTACATTCGTGCGCATCTTTGTTACTGCAGTATACATACCATATCATGTGTATCATGCAGCCTAGACTAGTGCTGTACGAGCGTAGATACTCTACCGGGCCTACGTTTGCGTTCTCTCGCGCATACATTAGGTACCGGTACGTGAAGAACAATCAGCGCCACCGCCCTGCAACCATATTTCTAACGCCAGCAAGGAGTACGTACCTGCTCGGAAGCACCTCTGCCGCTTCCGAAACCTCCGCCAGCCTCAACTTCACGGTATCCACCAGCCGCCTCGACTCCTCCGGCAGACTTTCCGACTTTGCCCGCCACCGCTCGTACACCCCCACTCCATCCACAAGGGCCTGCCCTGCCCTCGCCGACAGCCCCTCCGCCGCCTCCACCGCCTCCTGCGCACGGCGGGGCAACGACGCAAGCGTTTCCACCGTCCCCTCTCCCACGACCACCACCGCCTCCGCAAGCTCCTTAACTCTTGCTGGCGCCGCGGCGATGTCTTCCACCGTCTGCCCGACGCTCTCGGCCACCTTCGCCGGGGCCGCTGCTACGGACGCGAGCGCGTTGTAGGTGTCGGTGATGGGTTTGGGGGCTTTCTCCTGGAGGAGGGAATTCCAAGCGGCGTCGGCTTCTTGCCGTTGCTGCTCCGCTCTCTCCGCGTCCGAGGAGATTTTTTCTGCTTCCATTGCCTCGGCCACGCGGCGCTTGGAGGTCAGCCAGCCGTGTAGGGGTGTTAGCAGGGCGTGCGCTGCGTCTGTGTCGACGAGGGCTCCCACCACCGCTGCTGCGGTCTGCTGCACAGCGGATGTCAAAGAGATCATGTTCTCGTCTGGGGCAGAAATGCTACTGGAGGTGGTATCCTTTTTAGACTTCGAAGTGGATTTTGGTGAGCCCTGCTCCTTCTTTCTTCTGGCAGCAGCGTTGGCCTTGGCTCGATCGTCACGACCGGGAATGACACCGTCGCGAGGTCGCTGAGCCTTTTCTCGTGGCAATCTGCTGTTCCTGCCCCCGCCCCCTGACGATCCCAGCTGCACAGCAGTATTGGATCGCTCGAGGCTGCTGCGATGTGCCGACGAGAGACGTGATACTCGTACGAGCGCGACATTTTTGTAGGAGAAAGCGCACGTTGCACAGCCCAGGAGCGAGACGTAGAACCGCATGGGAGCGAGAGCAATGACGCACTACTGTCACCCGAGCACACTGCTTGTGATGAAGCGGGGGTACATACGCACACTGCTGCTGCTGCGGCTGCGTAACAGAGGACTCCTGCTGTACTGCTGCCGAGTTTGAGTAGTGCGGGTGTTCGATTCCAATGGTTGGCGTGATTAAACGAGAAGAGCGGGGGATAGATCTTTAAACATATTTTTTCATTTTTTCGGTGGTATTGCCTGCCGCTTGACCAATCAACGATCGATACAGCATGACATGCCTATCTGATTGGATGATGTCACGCCAGTTTTGTTATGAAGTTTGTGTTGCAAACCGACCGTCCGACGCTGCCGCAGCAGCCTCGCGCTCAAGCTCGATGGGGGCAGCTTCTCTGGCAGCTCCGAAGCCGGGTATCATTCGGCACTTATCGTAGGTAGCTTTCTGTTCAATCAGCTTTCGGCGGACCAATGACTGTTCATTGCTGGGTTTGAACCGTGGGGCATGGAGCCCGTAGGACGAAGATCGAAGGACGCTGCTTGAAGCGAACAGCCCAAGGGTTTTCGGATAGTGATTCTTGCTGCGGTGAGCGATCTCCTGATTCTCCGACCAACGGGCGTCCAGCACGTCGAATCTCATCTCGAGACAGAGGAACACGCCCACAGCAGTCGAGGGGGGACTGGAATCACTCACGCAAGGGGGCTGCCTCTCCTTCGCGCACGCTCTCAGGTAAGCAACTATCACAGCGGTGGAGTCGACCGAGAGAAATCTCGCTGTGCTCTGGTCCCGTTCCGGCGCCGGGCGTTGCTGGGGGGGCGAGGGGTTGGCCATTTCAATTTCCAAGGACAAAATAAGCGTGATATCCCCTGGGCAGTATAGCAGATGCGCAAAGAGTATTGCAGCATTATGACCGTCGCGGTAGGGCGAGCATGCACGTGCTGGCATCGAGAGGTGCATCATGTGGCATTCACGAAATGCCGTGGGCTTTCATGGCAATGCCCATGGCGGTGCCGTGGTCATTTGTGACATTTCCATTGGGTTTCATGACATGGACTGCCGGGGCATGCCATGGAAAAAGTCATGGCATTGCGATGAAATTGTCCCATGGCTCTGCCATGGCATTGCCATGGGGCACTCTGCCAACGCCGTATCAGGACACACTGCTGGGTATCCCACCGCGCCCATGGTGGTGGCACGGGCGGGACACCAAGACACACAGCAGTTGCCAATATCGCACATGAAAACAATCCCATGACGGACCGCCATCGCTGCCATGAGACTGCCACCAAAATCCACGGCAGGCCACAGTGGCATGGGGGCCCATGAAAGCCCATATGGGCATTTTGTCATGGGCTCGTCGTGACAGACCCACGGCAGTTCGTGGGGAACCACATGAAGGTTGCTGGCAATGCCATAAATAAACGCCCACATGGCAGTCCATGGCAATGACATGGATTCGTCATGGTAGGCCCATGGCAGTTCACGGAGGACCATGGAGGTTCACGGCCAGACCATGGCCTTCTCGTCACGCCCCCGTGGCAGTTGATGATGTGTGCCATGGCGGGCGCGCGTTGTTGACTCGTGGTGTAGAGTGGCATTATTTCGGAGGCCCCTCGAATGACTACGTAGGCCCACGGAGCAACACGTAGGCCAAACGGAGCCAAGCCGGCATCGGCGTGTTTGTGTATCGCGAGAAAAACGACGTGGATCTCATATCCGGTTCGTTTGAAACAACGTGGTTGGTCGCACGCGTTCCAAATAATATGCTATAGTACCTTTGCATCCTTCGGCCCAAATTGGGAAGGATATTTGGTGCCCACCCTCTACCGTTTGTGTGGGTCTACTTATTAGGGGCCTCCGTATTTGGCATGGTGGTCGAAGCCACTGCCATGCGTAGGAGTTGATAAACACCTGGTACTGTGTACCAATATATGGTGCAATTGCAGTACAGCCACCGCCACCCTTGAACGGGCACCCTTTGGCCTGTCATGCCGGTGTCGTGGCGCATCCCGTGGCCAGTGCTATGGCATTGCCATATAGCGTGCGCCATGGCGTCTTACCGTGTCATTGTCATGGGTCTTCACGGCCGCGCCATGCGACGATGTACATTATCCTACTTACCAGGTAATAATGTACACCGAGGATTTTTCATCACCGCGACACCATGGCGCCACCATGGCGTCACCATGGCGTGACACCACGACGACACCATGGTTACGCCGTGGTGACTCCATGGCGCCACCGTGGCGACACCATGGCGCCACCGTGGCGACTCCGTGGCGACTCCACGGCGACACCATGGCTACACCGTGGCGGTACCGTGGCGTCGCCATGGCGACACCACGGCTATACCGTGGCGCCACCATGGCATAGCCGTGGCTCCACCGTGGCTCCACCGTGGCTACACCGTGGCGACACCGTGGCTCCACCGTGGCGTCGCCATGGTATAGCCGTGGCGTTGCCGTGGCGACACCATGACAACGACATATTTTCCCATGGAAATGCCATGGCATTGCCACGGAAACGTCAAATAATGTGCAACAAAGATTGCCTCTGCTGCCGTCGTACATAACTCTCTGTAAAAAGTCAAATGTTTACCCTGAGACGTAGTTTCCGCGCGCGGTGATGCGAGCACAGAAGCAGGAGCTTACCCGCAGTGCTCGCGCGCTCACCAAACACAAAACACGTGGTGCTGCGTTTTGTTTGGAACGACGCGCCCTTGAATGTTGCGACGCTTCCGAAATACGCCAGAGTCGTACTTATTCCGTATCACATCACCGGTATACCAGGTATACCGATGTCCTATCGAGTTAGATGATGTCGATGGATGGAAAGAACGAAGAACACAGACTCGCTACATTCATATTCGTACGTGCCTCTTTTATCGGCCTACTGACTGTCTAGCGAAGGTTGCCCACATCATCAGCAGTATGCGGTCTCCATGTCCAACAGACAGATGTTTTCAAATCGACGACCCCACCTGTTTCAATGGTCGACGGGACCTCTTGTTTTATTTCCATCCCTTTTATCTTTTTTGCCCTACGTACTTCTCCCGCCCCCTTCCCTTCGTAACTCAGTCCCGGAGTCACATGGCGGGCACCCCTTCCCCCTACCCACACCACAGTAGGTCAGTTTTTATTTTCATGTGAAGGCGCCTGCACATAATTAGAGGGGCAGGCAAACACTAATAACCTGTCCCACCCGGACCTGTACCCACCCGGCCGAATCAACCTAGAGTCGTTCCAAAGCACAGCATCCAAGCACAGGTCACTCTCCATAGCGTTGGGGTTCGGGTTAGGGTTGGGGTTCTGGTCGGGCAGGTTTTTAGTGTCAGAATTCTCGTCAGGCGCTTGCACGTGTACAAGCATTTTTTTTCCGCCACCCACTGGGTGCATCTATTAATAGATGCATGCTCCTCATTTTTGTCACGGATCCCGAATGGTTCCGCAGTTTCTTCCCTCGTCGACTCTCGTCAAAGTGCACACCTGGCATGCTATTGTAGGCGCTTTCTGTACGAGGTCAATTTTTGTGTTTTGCACAAGAAAAAAAGTCCTCCCCTCGGGGGGTATCTGCTCGGACTCGAGAATCTGGCCTTTAGAGTAGACTTCTATTGGGAGGTTTCACGTCTAAGACTATAGACTACCAGGTACCAGGTATGGGCTAAAGGGGCGCTGGCCTTAGACCCACCGGCCTATGATACCGGTACAGTATTCAACATCTAGGGGGCTTGGTCGTGGTAAGCGATAACCCATCCATGTATAAAAGAGAAACGGGTCGAGGTTACTCGCCGTCCGTGTGGTCTTTGTCTGCCGGCAATGCCTGCTGAATGGTTGACTCCTTGAGGAAAGCATCATACCTACACTACATAACATATGTATATGCACCACCTCAGCATTTCAGGACTGGATGTATCTAAAGTACAATAGAAACAAACACGGTCCGCTATGTACGAGAGGAGAGCCAACTGCCAAAAAAAAAACATCATCTGGAGAGCTCTCCCGCTTGCTCGTTTGTCTGCATCCACCAGCTAATCGCACCAACCAGCATCCCCGTGTTTCCGCTCCATGCACTTCGCCCCGCGGCAAAACAACGCTCTTATGTTTCTCACAGCGCCTCCAGATGTTCTGCTTACCGCTTCGCGTCGATGACGGAGGGCCCGTTGCGGAAGTAGAGCAAGGCTACGGCTTGTTCGTGAGTCAATACATCTGGATGGCAAAGATGTCGTTGATGGCGGCTGGGGTGAGTTGTTGAGCTGGCAGTTTTTTTCCTTTGCTATTTGGTATATTCTCAGACGTACTATATACAGGTATACCACGATAAACGATGCATGGTTCGTGCAGGTACCGGTACGTATTAATAGTGCACGTGATACTGCAAACGAGAGAGCGTGGGTGTTCGCATTCTGTCGTTCTGGCCATCCTTGGTTGTGACTCACGAGAAAAGTACAGGGATCTTCACGTGCCGGCCCGTGACCCACGGGCCAGGAAGAGGGTAGAAAAAAAACGGCGGGCCGAGCCGGGTTCGAAAAGCTAAACCTCTCACGGGCCAAGCCGGGCCGGTTTGAAAATATTAAAAACATCATAGGCCGGGCCGGGCCGGGATGGGTTTGAGAACCTGAAAATATCATGGGCTGAGCCGGGCTGGGATTGAAAGTCTAAAAATATCACGGGCTGGGCCGGGCCGGGCCGGGGTTCCGCCATCTGAAAAACCCACGAGCCGGGCCGGGCCAGGCCGAGCCGAAGCCTGCGATGAACGATTTCTCACGGGCCGTCGAGATGATATGACCCGAATATACCCACGATTTTTGTCGTTGTCGACCCGTGGACCGACGCGTGAGAAGCCCGCCTAGAAATCGCCGGTTGCTGTCTTCTGGCCTTACTTACCTGTGCCGATATTCCACGTTCCGAGCCTGTGTATGGCAGTGACAAAATTGGCAAAACAAAGCCCCGAAATGATAAATTGGAACACATACTATACTAAACCCCGAACCCCAACTGTTAGCACCACTCGACCCGTGGGGTGCTTGTCGTTGGCCCGCGGGCATTCTCACGGGCTGGCCAGCCCCGGCCCGTGAGAAAACGGCATCTCACGGATCTCTCAGGACCTCACGCGCCGGGCCGGGTCAGGTTTGCCTGTTTGAAAATCTCACGCGCCGGGTCGGGCCAGGTTTTCTTATTGGAAAATCTCACGGGCCGGGCCAGGCGGGGGGCTCGTGATCTGAACGTCGGCCGAGGCCCGTGATTTTGAGAATCTCACGGGCCAGGTCGGCGATATGTGAGATTGGAACCTCCCAGGCCGAGTCGGGATTCGGCCCGTGGTCTGAAAACTGCACCGCCCGGCCCGGCCCGGCCCTACCCGGCCCCACCCGCGGGGGTTGGCCTCCCCCGTGAAGAACCTTGGAAAAATGGATACAGCAGTGAAGGAAGCAAAACAAGTACTTTTGTTCTGCTGTGTAGGTCGATCTCGGTACGTAGGGAAGCATGCCGGTTAATCACAGTGTTATTTGTATTGCGCATCACTTATCCCACGAGATAATTTGTCGGTGACGGTCCCACGAATAGAATACTGCATATTTCCCACCGGGTAGCGAACAACGCGCACTTCGTATGACAGCATGATCTGAGGAGGAGATATGATATTTTCCGTTGCCGCGAACGAGGTGGGTAGTCTTTGGGATGTTTGCTGTCTTCGGGTTGCACACGTTTTACTTGATGTGGACACGGGAACTGCCGTGGATGTCATGACAGCTAAAAAGGAAACTTAAGTGGTACCTGGTACACGTGTATTCATAATCGCGGTGTCGTTGATATTATAGCGGATTAATTGGCAAGGGTCCAGATTACAGCAGCGGGCGCACAGGATTAACAGCACCCTAGACCCAGAGCATTCGGGACTTAAGAGCGATCAAAACAGCTTGTCGCGAAAAAAACACTGTTAAGAGCTGTTTTTCTTGTGTGTCCCCTAAACCTCTTATTACGGGGGACCATAGTAAATGGGACCAAATATTGTCAGCAGAAATAGGGAAATATATAGTTTTTGGTGTCTACAGTAGGTTCTATTGTGTCTACAGTAGGTCCTATTAACTATGGACCCAGTATTGTTAGCAAAAATAGGGAAATATGTAGGTTTTGGTGTCTACGGTAGATCCTATTGTGTCTACAGTAGGTCCTATTAACACGTCACTTCAACACGTCATATGGGAAAGGAAAGGGAAAATTCAACATGACCGGAAAGGAAAGGACAGGAAAGGAAAGGAAATGAAAGGAAAGGAAACGAAAGGAAAGGAAAGGAAACGAAAGGGTTTAAACCTGCACCCACGTCTTGGCGATAAAATACTTGGAATTAGTGTGGGATTGATTTTACAGTAAGGGAAGTGGTTAAAAAACACCAAGGGAAAAAAAACGGGGAGAAATAATCACTTCAACGTGAGGGAAAGAGAACGGACAAAAGAGAGGCCCACTCGCCTTGAAGTGGGTGTCCGTTCGGTCGATCCCAAAGCGAGTGTCCCCCTCCAGGACCGCCGCGAACCGCTCGTCGCCGACGTCGACGCGGAAGTCTTGCCCTGGAGCCTTTTCTCTCTCGCCCTCCTTCCGTTTCCGCTTGCCCCTGAGCTTCTTGCCCTTCAGCTTTTCTTCTCGCGCCAGCTGGTGCATATCGTAGTCTCGCCTGTCTTCTTCCTCCTGAAAAAGCGAACAATGGCAACGGAAATGAAAAAAACGGAAATAAAAATTTGAAAGGATTTCAAACTTAAAACGAAGCGAAAAAAGAAAGCGTGAGTCGAAAACCAAATCGAAATCGAAAACGAAAGCCGGTGCGTGTCGTAGTCTCGCCTGTCTTCTTCCTGAAAAGCGAAAGACGGCGACAAAAATGAACACGAAACGAAACGAAACGAAACAAAAGAAACAAACTAAAACTTGATAAAAAACAAACTCGAAAACGAACCCGAAAAAAGAAAGCGAACGGAAACGAACACGAGAAACGAAACGAAACAAAACCATACTTACAATTCGAAACTCAAAAAACAAAACTTAAAACGAAACGATAAGGCGATACCAAAAACGGAAGCGAAATCGAAAAAAGAAATGAAACGACACTATTTCAAAATCAAACTATTAATAAACGAAAACGAAAACGAATACGAAAACGAACGCGAAAAACGAACGCGAAAAACGAAAAACGAAAAACGAAACCGAAAACGAATACGAAAACGAACGCGAAAAACGAACGCGAAACACGAAATACGTAGAACGAAAAACGAAAAACGAAAAACAAAAACGAAAAACGAAAACGAATGGAACCGAAACGAGAAAAAAAAAACGCACCTCGTCCTCCGCGTCCGCCGCGGAAACCTTGCTTTTTTTGCCCCCCTTCTTCTTTTTCGCCTCTCTCCGCGAGGTTTTCGCTGC
>JAYJME010001197.1:0-17430 GCA_036873775.1 Costaria costata
GGGCTACTGTAACTTAGCCAAGATTCCGTGCCAAAGTGTCTGTGGTACAAATGGCCAATACAGAGGGGGGGGCGGGGTGTGCTATACTGTAGGTTAGTAAGGATTCCAGTCCAATCTAGTCCGTGGTACAGGGCGATAACTCCCTGTGACGCCCTTGACCACCTTCTAGGCAGATATAATCCGCTGGGGAATCCCCGCCAGGTATCCGACGCGTGCTACGATAGAGGTTGCACATTTTGGCTTTTTAGTCTCTGAATAACGTGGCTTCTTAATCCAAAGTCGTCCGAATGTCATTCTTGATTAACAATATGATTTGTTTTGAATGCCTAGTCCGTGAGTTTGCTCATCGGGCTACCCTTCCAGTTTACTCGAAAACAGTTTTCGGGTGTGATATGGAGCTTCTACTGGGAAGAGCCTCAGAAACAAAATGGTGTACCTCTATCGTGGCATAAGCCATCCGGACATTGTTCGAGCTCACCCAAGAGCACAATTGTTACGGTGCTTGCAAAGTCAAAGATCACCCAAACAATATTACCTCGTCCCTTCTGTATTATTCCAAGAATGTGCGGTTCTGGTTGCGGTACCGTATCCTTATCAACTCCCCGCTGAAACGTGTACCCAATCTGCCGTAACCGTCCTCACCTCCATCATCACCGGCCCGGTTGTTCGTGAACTCCGTGGTACCATCTATGCTGATCCCTGACCCAAGGAAATCAGATACAGCTCCTGCGGTGCGTTAGTGCGAGAGATGGCGAAACGAGCGAGATACGCTGTTCAGATGTCGCTGGGGCAACTGAGTGTGGACAGAATGTCATGTGACGGCCTGCCAAGGGCATAATGTGGCAACCTAACGACGAGGCATGTTATGCAAGTTGTACTGCTGCGAATAGCGGTTCTGGGCATGTAAGCTGCATGGCGACGTATCGCCGGATGGTGTAGATTTTATCAGGTGAGCACAGGTGCGAAACGTGTTCGATACGACTGTGTTTCATTAATTAATTGCATGTTACATTTGGGTTGTCAGAGGGACGGTGATGAATCGGTGAGACGAGCTTACACGACGGGCCAACGGGGGGGGGTGTGTGTGTTCAAAACAAGTGCCGGGGACATTGAACCGTTAATACGGGAGGATAATATCCGATGCGTTTGTGCAGCCAGGTTGGGAAGATATCTCACAGGGGCGGCGTGCCAGGTATTGCAGGGGATACTGAAGGTTTGCGGGGGAGACCGTCTAGAGGCGAGACGTGGTCGTGTTGTTTTAAATATTGTATAAGGGAATCTATCATTGAGCAAGGACGTAGAGTCTTCAATAGCCAGGGCCCAAAACGTGGTGAAGATATGGTCTACGGCTGTCCGTACGACTTCTGCGCTAGTCGCCTACTTCGTACTTTGTATGGCAATGATTATTTTGTCGGAAGTTCGATACCTAGGGTTAGGCGTAAGGAAGAGTTTGCCCGGAAACAGACGTCTTCAATGGTTCGTGTGATGCCGCAACCGGCCGTAACTGAGCTTGAATGCCTCATGTTGGTTCCAAATCAAGGACACAGTCAACTCAGAGTAAATGACCAATCCTCCTGCTAAGCGAGCTGTCCGCCTTTTTTGTGGCATAATCGTTGTCACCAACCTCGTTTCCCGTCGTAAGAACTCTACCCGTCAATCTGACAATTGCAGTACTCTACGAAGCTTGTTGGCGTCCTATACACGTTTCCGGATTGAAAAGGGCAGGATACACGGCCGTAGTTGTTACGATCCTGGTCATACTGTTGACCAGAGGAATGGAATATGTTCGAATTTAAGCTAGCCAGGGATCCGTGCCACAGTAGTCCGTGCTACAGAGCCACCACTTCCAGTAACAATCGTCTGTGCCCGCCTGTTATGCAGGTAGGATCCAATCGCGTACACCCGTCAGGAATCCGGGCAGTTGTCGAATGCGCCAAACCAACATAGATATGGTGCTTATGGGGAACGACCCCTCGCAATGATCAGGGATGTGGTAGCTGTATTACACTTTGGGGGATAGTTCGGGGAAGACTTAGTGATAGTTGACTTTTGTATGGTGGTTTCTGGTTTCACTGCATGCCCGCGTGTCGTCACTCTGACAGCACTCTGTATTCACGACTATCGTGGGTTTCGTACGGTCCAGGCAGCACCCCAGACAGCAACCGCTGTAGCCAGTAGCCACGAGTTGGTTAGTTGCGGGGACGGGGGGAACTCTATGATGTAGTTGAGGGAATACCCTCGGCCAGGTTAGTTCAGTTGGCACATTGCTTTCATTTCAGTTGTGCGCCTTCTTTGTCTCTTCATGCGTTTTCAGGTTGGAAGGCGTCGTGCTTTCCCAGCCGAATTTCTATATTTTATCCGTTTTTTTATCTTCCTAGCACCTTTGTGTGACCACGGACTCTAGATTTTGAGTTAATGTGAGAACAACGATAACAACAAGAACAAGATATGGTGATTGTACAGTGGACGATCATCCGAATGTTACCTACTCCCTTCCTCGCGAGGTTGTTGTGTTCACGGAAACTGCTTTCCTCTAATCTACAATGCTGGTTAGGGTAACATATCGTCTCCGATTTGCTCCTGGAACGTATTCCCTACGTGCCGTCGCCGTCCTCACCGCCATCATGACGGGCCCGGGTATTGGCGAACTCGGTGGTGCCGTTTGTACTCATCGTGGACCTTGAAACATATACGGCTCCTGCGGTGAGTTATTGCGAGAGACGGCGAAACGCGAGAACGGGGCGGTCCAGATATCTGTGGGCTACCGATTGCAGACAACATATCTCATAACGGCGTACCACGGGCACTATGTGGTCACCTAGCGCCAGCCTCTTCGTGCAAATGATACTACTCCAAATAGGGGTGCTGGGCATGAAGGCCATATTGTGGTTTAATGTCGGATAGTGAAGATTTCTCCGGTGAGCACAGAGCCGAAACACAATCAATATGATTGTATTCCGTAATGGATTATATTATACATTTAGGTTGCCAGAGGGGCGGTCAGGAACCGTGAAACAAAACCTTCCCCAGGGGCCAGGGCTGGGTTGTGCCAAGCGCGTACTGGGGACATATAGTCCTGAATGCTTGAGGTGGCATTCCGACGCGTCGTGCCGCCAGCATAGGAAACAACATACCACAGGACCGCGTGCCCAGTATTTTAACGAATACGATAGGTATGTGAGATGTACCGTCCAAAGGCGAGATGCGGTGATTTTTCATTTCTTTCAAAAGCTATCTAACATTTTCCGAGTACGAATAGTATTTTATAGACGGCCTAGGACGTGGCTAGGATAAATGTGACGAGTGGCCGGACCGTTGCAGCGCTAATCGCCTACTTCTTACGTTGTACGGCAAGGATGATGATACCGGAAGCTCGATACATAACGTTAGGCGTAAGGAAGAGTGTTCCCGGCAACAGTCGCCTTCCAATGCTCGTGACAAACCGCAACCGGCCGTTAATGACCCTGGATTCCTCGTCTCGGTACCAAACCAAGGACACCGTCCACTCAGAGAAAACGTTCTTTCGGGCTAAACCAACTATGCACCCGTCTTGTGGCACGTATCACCTTACGGAACCTCGTTGCCTGTCCTAAGCAACGTCAAAGTGTCAATATGATGCTTGTTCTACCAATCAAAGCTTTTTGACATCGTGCATGCTCCTCTCGAATGAAAACAGAGTGAAACCAACAGGATGTACAGCCGTAGGTGCCACAATTCTGGGCATACTGAAGTATTGAGGGGTGAGGTGTTTTATTTTGATACCCTGCCAGGATTCCGCGACACATTAGTCGGTGTCACAGGGTAACCACTCCCTGTATCGTCCTTGACTACCTGCGTAAGTATATCCGTCGGGTGTCCGGACCGGTTTCGAGCGGGAGAAACCATGACAGTCATGGTGCTTGCAAAACCTAACAACTACACGAATATATAATTGTCCCTTCCTCACGCGGTTGTTTTATAGGTGGAGCGTATTTCCCCAGACACTACGGTTCTGATTGCTGTAGCATACCCTTGTCCATTTCTCCCTGATACGTATAACCCATCTGCCGTCGCCGTGCTCACCTCCATCACCAATGGCCCGATTGTTGGTGAATTCAGTGGCGCCGTCTATGTCGAGGTGCGAACTTTGCGAAGCACATACGGCTCCTGCGGTGAGTCAGTACGCCAAAGACGGCGAATTGGGCGACAGCGGCGGGTCAGATATCGCTGAGCCACTGATTGTGGACAAGAGTATCATATGACGGCGTGCAACAGGCACAACGTTGTAAACGATCGCGAAAAGTGTCGTACAGGTGGTACTGCTCCGAATAGGTGTGTTGGCGTGTAGGCTGGATTGTGGTTTTATCGTCGGAGGGTTGTATGGTCGGGCTGGTGTGCACATAACCAGAACCGTTTCTACACGATTGTGTTCCGGGTGGGATTATATGATGCATTGAGGTTGCCCGATGGACGGTCACGAATATTTCAGAAGAACCGGTATTAAGGGCCACAGGCGTGGATTATGGGTAACCAGCACCAGAGAACATTGAAACATAAATGACGCAGGCCACCACCCAACGCCTTGGTAGTTGCAGTATTTGAAAAAATATTCCGAGAGTGCGTGGCCGGTATTCTAGGTGATAAGATGTGTGCGAGAGACCGTCTAGAAGTGATATATCGGTGGTTGCACGCGATAATCGTTTCTAACGTTTTAGTTGTTGTCCTGCACCGAACGTTGTGGTGTTCTTAAGCTAACGCTGGTACAATAAGCTGGCACAAGTCCCGCAGCTGCAGTGTTACCGCTGGTATACATAAACAGTGGCTTGGTTGTAGGGATTTGCACTCGCTCGTACCTCACTACTCATGATTGCTACGAAAGATACGCCATTATAATTCCAAACGGGTCAAACTTGTCGCGCTCCAGGCACGTTACAGTTGGACTTAGAGTAGTGCAGCGATACACGTGGTGGTACAATGCACTACCGGTCGATTCCATGTACTAATTTCCCTTATGTTTGCCACATGAATGTTGTCGTCGAAATGAAACCTTGTATATTCCAACTAGCGCACGCATTAGATTCCGATTACTGTCACCATGGTGACTTCTATTTTGCCTTGAGTTTTTCCCAAGAAGTTGAATCAGAACCCGTTATGGATAGGGATTTTGACGCAAGCGGATTGGTCTACGGGAACAACGCATACGTTGGGAACACTATCCATATGAACATGGTACTGTTAGGGGTCCTGGGGCCATACACGGGAGCCTAACGCTGTTCGAATGCCGCTGCCACTGTGCGTGTCTAACCGCAGCCAATAATGGGAGTACAACGACATGTACGCCGGCGTTCCGCACGTGATGCGAGTATCCTATTTCCAACAACTTTGTTTGTTTGTTTTGGTCATCCCATTTATTATCTTCGCCCGTCTTTCGCCGTCTCCCTCCCAAGTCGTAAGTGAGATCCGGGGACACTACGCAGGCTCTGCTCCCCCCTACACACTGTGGTACGTAAAATCGTTCTTATCGGGTGAAGAGGTTAGCACTTTCGTCCCTTGTCGACTGACGTCGAATTGTGCATACGGTTTCAGTAAGTATTTGTTTGACAAGAAATATGTCCTCTCTGAGGGGAGATTCAACCTCATGACCTTGACGTCAGCAGTTACGAGGTTAAACCACTGGACTACAGGGGCTTAAACGATTGCTGTTGCTGACCGACACACGTTCCACCGCCCGCTGTAGCCCAGTGCACGAGATACTTTGAACACTGAGCCACATAGGGTCTTCATGAGTAAGCTACTGGGTACAGTTGACAGCATATTCCACGTAAGACGTACTCCACTCACCGGGTAATTCCACATCCCGTATTGTGGAATGCTTGCCTCACTCCAAACCTATCGCAGCCTCAAACAACATTTCCTTGAGTGAACGTGGCAGCTATTGTTTCTGCCTCTGTCATTAAAACGGTGGGGGTGTTCTTAAGCACTGTTCGTGGGTTTACCCTGTATTGTTTTGTTTGGTTATTGGCATCTATCGGGAGTAGTCCGTTGTTTAATATATTCGATCCCTGTACGTTTATCATAAACCTTGCCAAGTAGAATCCCGACTTTTGATCGCCAGCATGATTATTTACACTTTAAACAAACCGTTGCTCAACATAGCTTGATATCGAAACATTGGACGCTTGAATTCTGATCATCGAACAACCTGAACACGGGGTCCTTGAATTCTGATCGGGGAATGGTAAAGTTCGATCTTCAAACGATCGAAAACTCGGATCGTTTGATTCAGAAAAGGGCATATTTAGTCCCATCGACCAACGATTGTTAAAGAGGGTGGTTTCAATCTAGTCAGCCAGCGATCCTAAACAGGTATCGATGAATTCCGATCGGCAAATATAAAGTTGATTTCCGACCGACCAATTGCAGCAATGGCGATGGTTATATTCCGATCGGCCTGCGATTCTTAATCTGGCTACTGTTTATGCGACCAGCGAATGATCCTAAAACGAGATCGTTGGAGTGCGATTGGCCAGTGATCATGATCAGGGACCGTTGTAATCGGATTGGCCAACGATTGCAAGACAGGATTGTCATAGTTCGACGTGCTACAATCGAAGACTTGGACTCTTCATTCTGATCGCGTAACGATCCTGATTAGGGACAGTGAAGTGGCAGAGTGGATTTACGATTGGCCAAATAAGGAAAGACTGTATCGATGAATTCAAGTCCGCGAACCATAACAGCCGTCGAACATCGATCGTAGAAATTGATTGTTAGCTTCCGATCGACCAACGATCGTAAAGCAGGGTTGATGTTTACCAATCACACAACGATGATCGTAAAACAGCAACGCTGCATTCCAACAGGTAATTTCAACAGTAAGAAAACATCGTTTAATTCAGATCGACAAATATACGTTAGTTTCCGGCAAGCCATTGATCGACTACGGGAACCAATACATTCCGATCAGCCTACGATCCAAACCATGGACCGTCTGATTCCGACCTACCAACCATCCAAACAAAACAAATTGTTGAATTTAGATCACTGATTGTTGAGTTCCATCGACAAACGACGGCAGGAGGGGAGGGTTAGATTGAGACCGAACGACGATAGTAAAGCACCATCGTTGATTGCCGATCGACCAACGATCGTAGAACGAGATCGTTGGATTCCGATTGGCCAGTAATCATGATCATGGAACGTTAAATTCCGGTGTGCCAACGATCGCAAGAATGGTGAATCGGATATCGCTTTTTCAAGATCAAACACTTGGACCCTTGAATCATGATCGCCAACGATCCTGACACAACATTGACGGTTGGAGTACGAGTGCTGGATGTAAAGTGTAACACAACCCGCTCCAGTTGAGGGAGCCGTATTAGTATACCCGCCAGGTAGCCAGGGGATTGTCGAGGGGGTTCAACGTCGATAGAGGTTACGGAGGAATGTTCAACAACAGTCTTCTCGCTGCCTGCGAATGTTTGATCCCGTTAGCATAGTAAACAAGACCACGACCGTCGACTCTTTGCGGTTGGCTGCTACGGGAGTTACGTGTTGATATAGCACATGATTATCTACACCATTTGTGGTAACCTTCCTCACCTCCAGACGCATCGGCCGAATTGTCGTCAAACTCGGTGATGCCGTCGATCGATACAGTAGAGGAGAAAGCATAGACGGCACCTGCGGTGGGTAGGTACAACGGATTGCGAAACATATGAGTGGGCGGGGCAAGCGTCCTTTCCCATAGGCTACTGAGATGGGGGGCGTATGGAGCCGAGATATCTGACGCGTGACACACAGAGGAAATTTGAATCGACGTCCAGCCCTCGCGGCGAGACACTTTTAATATCTACTCTTATTTGTATCCCATAAGCTGTAGATACCTTCATAGCCATGAACAGGTTAGACGTAAATACACCCGTCACCGAACATAATCGCCGGCAACGAAAGGACTACCTTTTCAATTGCTGAACCCAGCTCACACCAGGACACTGCTATATTGTCGGGCCGAGTTATTCGACGCTAACTAGATGAACGGCAAACACCACTTGCGATTATTTTTCAAAAAACGCGTGATATGCGAAATCGATGGATTCTGGTACTTCTGTCGGGTGAAGCAAATGGTTCCAATGTTATACTCGGAGACCAGCTCTACGGTAAAGCTTGATTGTTGGCCACGAAATCACCTAGAGAAATATTGTCACGTAGGGACGCGTACGAGGCCCTCACCAAAATGTGCTAACGACTTGGAAGTAGAGTAATGTGCTTTAGAAGCAAGACACGCCTATTTCGGGTTCAAATCGCGGTCGAACAATTGTGCGCAACCGAGGCCTTTAAGACCAACGTACTTCCCTTGGTTGAAACAAGGACTTGATTACTTAAGATTGGAACGAAAATATAGAGTCCGTACTGTTTTTCGTGTACGCTATGTTAAGAGCGCAAGCGATACGCGAAGGGTCCAACTGACATTTACAGAACGTCGTTTATGCATTCGTGCCGTACCTATAGTGCTAATACCCGACGCGTAAAGAAATAAACCGTTTGCATAAAAAAATGTCTTCAACGTTATGGTGATGCTCGCTGGAAACTTCGACTTCACCAAGTCACCGCGTGAGTCGTTTCTGGATGTCCACAACTGCTGTCTTGTACACTCGACGAAACCTCTCAGACGGCATAAGGAGCGCTCCTCAACTTCGCTGGCAGTTGTTGCCTGTCAAGAGCAGTAGCTGCCCGCAAATGAAGTTGGAACGTTCACTTGGCGATTGTGCGTTTGTTCAATTTCGCGGTGTCCAAATTCAGTCCAATATTTACCACTTCAGCACCCCAAACTCGAGATGTAGACATCCGTTCAGAACGGTCAGACTGCTTCGCTGACTCGAAGCACTAGCTGCTGTCGATGGAATAATAAATTAGTACACTCCCTCTATGCAAAGGCACCAATCACCCGAAGGTTCAAACCCATCGTGTCAACAGTTGACGCGAAGTGCGACGGCCTTGCGAATGGCCGACATTATCACGAACGTGTGATTAGGATTAATTCGAACGTCACTATTGTGTTTGGTGAATGAACATCCCCCGTTACACTTCCAAATCAGGCATCAAGCCTAAAAGGTTTCATTGAACTTGTACCAAGAATGCTAAAAGGGTTTACACTGCTGAATATTCACGCAAGTTTTGAAGATATCTGTGTTTTGCTATTGAAAGGGCAGTCCTACTCTACTCAATATTGGTAGTTGGGCTACATCATTACAGGCTGGCTTGAAATGGTCCTTGAAATGAGTTTTCATGGTATTTGTAGTGCAAGAACAACTCAACTGGATATTTGGATTCTGTAATTTATGGAATGGCGGGTAACGTGCATACATAACCGCCAATGCGGACAGCTTCGACGCCTTTGTTGGGATACATGCTTCACTTCCGTTCTGACTCAACACGAACCTCTACTCTTCTCCGGCTACTACACGTTTTTTGCTACAGCGACACCACTGCTTCATGAACTACTGCTGCTGCGCCGTCCATCCACCGCATCGACAGCCCACCGGAAGGTGAAAACCCCCGAGCCACATTTCCATACCGCTGATTGGATGGTGTAAGAGAAACCACCCGTGCCCAGGGAGAATACGGTCTCATCCCCGCAGCAGGAATCCTTCCAAAAATTTGCAATTCCAACGAATCGGGGACGACATCGGTGACCGCCCTCCCCGCAAGGAGTAGAAACCTTCGCCCGATAGGCTTCTTCCTGGCTTGGCTGTGGTTTGCAGAGCTACCGTCACCAGAGTAGGAGGCAGTCCAATCGCCGGGTCATACATCGTTTCATAAATCTACAATTCCGTCGAATCGGAGATAAAAAAAGTGGCCACCTCCATACCGCCCCGCATGGCGCGAAAAACGTAAGTACGAGTACGACATTTCATGGGCTCGTTAAAGACAGCAGTGCACGCGAAGGGTACGGTCCCATCCCCAGATTACGATCATATGTTCACATATACACTTTATACGAATCGTGGACGAACACGGTCCGCCCTAACCCGAAATCCCGTATACACCATAGTTGGCAGGGTTTCGTTATGCCAACGGGCCGCACTTAGATGGGGGCAACTATACTCAGCAATTAAATAACAACCATCGTATAAATCATTGCAATGATACCGCAGTACTGTAGTACAAGTATACTCATCGTGGGTGGCCACCTACGACCTTGGTTCGGTGCAGCCCAAACAACACACGTAAAGCGTGCCGAGTTCGGCTCTTGAAATATTGCGCACACGCGCATCATTGTTTCCTGTTCCCGGGTGATGTGAGGGAAACACGTGCCACGACCAATTGTTAGATAAACGCCTACAGTGTGCGACACGTGTTAAGAATTTGTGTTAAGAATTTCAGGCTGGGTTTCATAAAAAATGAAGAATTTGCAGCTAAGCATTGGTGCTCAGCGAGGAACGCCACTCTAAATCCTACATAACAGTATTTTGGGGCCTACGCCCAACGTTGAGATCACAATAAGCCGCGAGCCTTAGCCAAAATAGGAGTTTCTCAACTGCTGTCGCGTACTGTACACGAAGCCCAGAGCTATGCGTGTACGTTTCGGTTGTACGTGTCCCGGTATTTGTAGTGCAGTTGCAGTTGTACGTGTTGCATTACTTCCTCACCTCCATTGCTACTGGCTGCGTTGAGCATGAACTCAGTCCTCCCATTCACGTAGGTAGCGGAGTGGTCGAGGGCGACGCCCCCTGCGAGTAGGTACGTACAAGGTGCAGCAAAAACACGGATCAGGGTCATCGTTTTCCCTACACAACAGAGAGTACAGTGAACACCTTATATACATACTTGTGCTTCACGCGCACAACGTCGTATACGACACGCCCGACAGCTGGTGGACCAGTGCCCACGAGTAGCATCGGTACGGGTTCCTGGCCTGTTCTCGTGTGTTCGCCTATAGAGGTTTCGACACATTTCGAATGAAACGTTCCGTAATGTATACCGTGAACGTTCAGCACTGGGAACATCATATGACCCGGTGGGGACTCCTACATACAACAGGGGTCAGCGCCCGCGTTTCACGGCCCAGATAATTTCAATGGGATTCCACCACCGGTTCTCGTACATGCCGACAAGCGTCTCATACAATATCAGCAATGTAATCTGCCATCGGACAGGTTATTTTCTCTTGGGCCGCATTGAGAGGCTGGTGTCCCGGCAGACCGGGGAATCCAAAGTTCTTGAGTACCGGTCCGGCGGTGCGAGAGCGACGGTGAAGTTAGTCATGGTTGGTGGGGGCAATAGGTAGGCCACTCCATAAACGCGGCAAGTTTGGAACGTTCCTGTTTGGAGCCCCAAAATGATGAAACGTGTAGCTGCAACCTCGTGAACCGTCGCCCGATTAGAAGCCGCTTGCTTACGAATGCTGGATCAGCATGCACTGGACAGAATCAAGGCCTTTTCGTGGAAGGGGCAAGGGAATCACGGCTATTGTCAGGCCATTGTTAATATGAATTGATAGGATCTGCGCCACCGAGGGGTCGACCAATTATTTAGCAGCTGCCCTTGCTGCAAATATCGCCTTGAGAAGGGCCCAAAAGGCAGGTACGAACTGTGTGTTTGAGGACAACATGAGGTTCGGTAATTTGCACCGTTGTGGTTTTCGGAACGGTGTCTTGGAGCAGAGGCACAGCGTGAGTAGAGAACCTCAATTGATGTACGAGATGGGGGTGGGGGTTGACGAGGTTGAACGTATAGTATTTTACACCCCGAAAATAATGAGGTTATCTGAACGGAGAGATCGCGGAAAAAGACGCGCAACGGTGGTTGTCGGGCCCGCGCTTGGCGAAACCGGTGCAGAATATATGTGGAGATGTCCGGGGTTCCATTGTTTTGAAGAGCGGTTAGGCGGTGGCACCGCAACATACCTATTTTTTTCTTGTATGTGAGCATATTAACCCGAACAATTCTCGGGTTCACCATGTTCAGACAGGATTCGGCGTGCCCGTGGACCCGTAGAATTGTAACAGGAGTGGAAAATAGAAAACTGAGGTCCTAGATGGGTAACAGCCGAAAAGGAGAGGCGTTTAGGCGGCGGGGTATTGAACATATCTGTATAAAAATGACTTGAGACCAGAGTAGGCGCTTTATCGAACACCGGGCAGGGAGGATTCGTTGTGGTGGCTGTCGCCTTTGAATTGGCACATGTTCGACAAGTGAATATTGTGGTTCCAGGAGTTTTGCTCAGGCGCTTTTAGCGAGCAAGGTCAGTTACCGAGACGAATGGCTCGTATCACACTTCGTATACACTTGTGCGAGCAGAGTGGTGAAAAAGCCAAGGCTTCCTCGTACTTGCAGTACAGTACGCGACAGCACTTAAAAAAACCGACCCATGCTACGATGGTTGAGGTGTTGTTCCATGATGTTTTTTCTGAGGCTCTTCACTTTAGGAGCTCCGTATCACACCTGAAACCTGTTTCTGAGTAAACTGGAAGGGCAGCCCGATGGACAAACCCCTGCATAACACATTAAAATGAAACATTCTGCTAAACAATATTGGCATTCGGGCGATCTTGGGTAAACGAGCCAATTCATTTAGAAACAACAATGCCGAAAAGTGCAACCTTCATCGTAGCACGCGTCGACTCCTGGTTTGGCTACCGCTCGCGGCTAATTGTGATCTCAATGTCGGGCGTAGGTTCTTAAAGCTTATTTATAGGATTTTGAATTGCGTTACTTGCTGAGCACAAATGCTCAGCTGTCAAAGCTACAAATTTGAAAAAAACTCACCCTGAAATTCTTAACTCCAAAATGTTAACACATGCCGCGTACTGTATGCTGTGTGCCTCATAAACCAGTCCCGCTGCAAAACTAAACTTTCTCAGCAGCAACGCCACCGAAGCCACCGCAATAGGGCGACCGCGGGCAACTCGTGGGAGCCTGCGAGAGAACAAGTCCCAGCCGCTATTTAGTCCGCCCATGTTGGGCGTAATTGATCGACTGGATAAAAACTCAGCGAAATTTATAATTCAAAGCGGTGATATTCCGAGTCCTCGACAGGCATCGATCGACAACCCAAACGAGTGCGTCATGAACTCTGAACGGGGCGAGCTCACATACCGTACGTCTAACTTGCTCCGCGTGGCATTTGCAACTAACCACTAGAGGGGTGGAACACTCGCAGGTATACGTGTCAGGTGTCCGACCATTTGTCCTGTCGGCCGAACCTATACGAGTGTAGATGCACGATCGACAACTAACCAAGGTAACGTTGGAGCTGGCCTGACCGATTCTTCGTCCAGCAAGAATGCGTTCCTTGACGCTACCTCGCCGGGTGCGGTCTCAAACCTGTGCTGATTTAGCACCTAAAACTACGTACGTATCGAATATTTAGTGCTGCCGTAAGTGTAGAACTGCGACCGAAATATACGCACTGCACCTGCATTCAATCCGCGTCAAGGACGGAGAAACGAAGGAGAGCGGCGGGGCAGGGCTGGTGTTCCTAGGCCGATGAAAGGATTCAGCTTGCTATATTGTAGCGTACCACGCGCATGACGCGGTGAATGCAACCAAGAAGTTTCGCGCAAACAGTATTGCTCCGGCTGAGGGTGTTGGTGAGCAGGGGTTTGTCTTGGGAATCTCTAGATTGTTTCTGGTGTGTGCAATTTTACAGTAAGCAGGAGGATGATCATCGGGTTTTACGAGGTGAGGGGCATGCGTAAAGTGACTTTTGTGAGGAACTCGTGAGACATCGACAAAGAAGCGTCGCGCCCACACGTCCCCGCCTTCATAGTATATCGGTTCAACCCATTGACATCTTGGCAATCGAACAAAAGCTGATGGTTGACGTCCGGGGAAAACCTCCTCAATATCATCGCTGGGCAGAGCGAAGCTCATTGTTATTTCAAAACCACGACCAGATGCTTCTACCAAACACTGAAAATACAAAACAGTTAAGAGTGTTTAGTGTGACGACACATGTTCTGGTGTCTCGCTTTGGCGAGAAGGGAGTTTTAAGGAGTCATATGTTGGTTAGCGCGAGGTCCCAGCTGTGGTCACATAATTTTTGTGGCCCACTTTAGGTGCGCGGGAGGATTGTGGTGGTAGGAGCGGCGCCACAGCGTTCTGGGTGCTGTCTTCGGTGGGAAGGCACGTTTCCGGAGTTTTTCATAGTGTGTTGGTAGGCTCTATTGATATATCGCGGCCATGTGGGTCTTATAAATAGTAGAAGACAAAAAATGATTAGTTGCGGGCGTGTTTTCGGCGTGATACAAGGTTCTATGTAGTGGCAGCGTTGGGTGGCTCACAATAGCAAGAAAGCAGTTTTGGTGAGCCGAACGTTGGTAGGAGCGGCGTCACAGCGGTTTGGTTGCTGTCTTTATCGGGAACCCAGTTTTTAGGAGTTTTGTATACGTACGTGTGTAGGTGGAAGTTACTGATGTGTCGTAGCCCATGTGGGTCCTGGCTTTTGAAAATTGTGGATGAAAGGAAAGGCCTCATTGCAGGAGTATGTTCGCCGTGATACTACTGTTTGGTGGCTCGAGATGGCGTGAAGGCATTGCTCCAGATTTGAGTGATGGTGGGAGCGACGTCGCAGCTTTTTGGTTCCTCTCTTTGGCGAGGACGCAATTTTCGCAGGTTATTCCTAGTGTGTAGGTGGGTGCTACTGGTATGTCGCAGCCATGTGGGTCCTCGCTTTGGTAATTTGTCAAAGATAGGAAATACCCAGTTGCAGGAGTTGTTCGCCGCAGACGCGTGCTACGATAGAGGGTGCACATTTTGGATTTTTTGTTTCTGGATGACGGGACTCCTTAACCCAAAATCGTCGGAATGTCAACTCTTGTTTGGCAACACTAGTTTTTTTATGCCTAGTCTATGGGTTTGTTCATCGGGCTATCTTTCCAGATAACTCGAAAACAGTGTAGTGTGGTGTGGTGTGACATGGAGTTCTTAAAGTGAAGAGCCCCGGAAAAATGATGGTGCACCTCTATCGTAGCATGGGTCCGCATTACCACGTGCAATGTCCGATCACAATAATTCGGTGGCTGATTTAAGCCAGAAGAAGCTCGGAGGCGTTCGGGTGCTGGTGGGTGCTACGTATCACACCGTGCATGTATACAAGTCGTATTCGTTGGTCAACGCCTTTTGGCAGCTCGCTTCAAAACGCGAGAACAATGAGCCGTAGAGTATGAAGCCGTGATGTCACGGCGGTAGTTTGGTAATCGTGTGTCATGGGAGCTAACGTCATAGTGCTTTGGCACTTTACGTTGGCCCGATCAACCAAACTATATGTTTTTCAAGTGAATTTCCGCGGAAATTTCCATCTACTTCATTTCAATATTCCACCAATTTTCATCTACTTTAATGGAGATTTTTGGAAGCTACCGAGGAAGTAGGTGGAAGTCGATCCAAGTAGATGGAGGCTTCCATGGAGGTAGAATGTGTTTCCATTGGAGATGTTTGAAGCTTGGACGCGAAAGCTGCCACCTGCTTCCATCCAATCCCGGCTACTTACACGGAAAACAATCTACTATTTTAGGAGTCATGTACTCCTATTCCATCTACTTCCATTTGCTTCCATCTATTTTCATGGGACCATAACGTTCACGTGTCTACTTGGAATTTTCCATGTACTCCCTTCGACGTCCATGAAGGGATTCATCTACTTCCATCACCTTCGATGAAAGCATGACTTCCGTCAACTTCCATGGAAGAATCACTTCCGTCTACTTCCATAGAACGTCTCACCTAATTCAATGGAAGTTTCCATCTACCTCTACATATACATTGATATACTTATATCTACTTCCATTTGCTGTCATATACTTCCAACTATTTCCATCAATTTCTATATATTTCCATCCCCTTCTATATACTTCCACCCACTTCCATATTTTAGCATGGAAGCATAACTTCCATACATGTACGTGGAGTTTCCATGATTTTTCCATGTACTTCGTTCGATTGCCATGGAAGCTTCCGCCTACCTCCAATTACTTCTACCTACTTCCATCGTGAAGCATAACTGCCAGGTTCTTCCGTGGAATCTTGCATCTACTTCCATGTACCTTCCATCGACTTCCATCGGCTTTCCTCGTATTCCACGGGCTGATATATCCTTCGACGGATGCATCATCCCTCGTGCAAACTCACGTCTACCTCGATGGAAGCTTCCATCAACTTCCGTTCACTTCCATCGACTTTCGTCTACTCCTACTTCCATTAAAGCTTCCATGGCGTTGCGGCAAGCCCGAAACCCTAGGTATGCGGGCACTGCGCAAGTCATGTTTCGGCAGTAGCCTGGCGTGGGGTGCTACATTGTCTGCACTACGTAGGAGCCCTAGACATCGACTGTCTATCGCATAAACCGCATGCTTAAAAAACAACTTCTGACGATTTTCTGAGCTGATACTCTGGAGACGGGGGCAGAAACGCCGAGCGATTGGCCTACGGAAGCATATCGACAATATCGTTCAAAAGTCACAACATTCGTTGTGTGTGTCCTGCTTGGTTGTGCATAAACTCGGGCTGGATATTTACCTCATGGTTTGGGGTATCTTGGGATGTTTGGAGGTTGTACGGGTATACGCATACTTCCAAGCAAGGATAAGGGGCCAATTGGTGGATTTTCACAATGAGCAGATAGTTGCCGATGAGAGGACACTTATTCCATTAGAGAAAATTTAATTGAATGGTCAAATTGAGTAAAGGGGTATCATCGATTGAGGTGCACCGGAACATATCCAGTAAGCATCGTGGCAGCATCTTGTGTTTATTTTCCGGTTGAAGTTACAACGGGAGCCAGAGGCTCGTACGCAATTTGGTCCTGACGTCGACTCTAGCGACAACCACAATCATCCTCCCCGGGCAGGTCCCTCCTCGTACAACATTGGCGGGCGATCACTACAGTGACTTGTCTCGTCAGTATTCTTATGACTCGCGATATATATATATATATGTATATACAGTACGCGACAGATGTTAAGAATCTGATCCTTAAGAATTGGAGGCTGAAATTTGGGGGGGAAAACAAGAAATTGACCTCTTTGTATTGAAATTAGTGTGGGGCACACCCAGTCTGACATAAGAATCTCAGTCTGGCCAAAAATAAGGGATTCTTAACATCTGTCGCGTACTGTATATATACGGGTTTCCACTTGTCACTACCTCTGTCGCGCAGCGACCGCGCAGTTTTTCGCTGGGTGTTCAGACGCTTGAAGTTGGCTAATTGGTTGGATGATCGTTGTGGTCCAAAGCAGGGTATCGGCAAGCATTCATTTATATATTTTAGTACCGCATTGTGCAAAAACCTCTGTCTCATAAGTCAAGACACCAATTTATTTACGGGACGTACCGTGTCCTTACCGTACTCCAGCCCGAGATCGTTCCGCCGATCGAACACCTGCCGGAGGATAAACGTCCGATTTTCCTGGTTGTCTTTCTTCAGCTCCGCAAACGTTTTCGGAGTGA